>JAPDOI010001690.1:0-152231 GCA_029168955.1 Aplectana chamaeleonis | reverse complement strand
CGATGTAGTATCTGCTTCTGGCTTAGCCAATCAGCGAAAGGCGGCTTCGCCGGTCACCCTGGCATGTAGTAATTCCGTTTGGCTTCGCCGAACGACGAAGCGGCTTCGCCGGCCACCCACCGTATAGTACCTGCTCGGCTTCGCCGAACGATCGTCCGGCTTCGCCTGCCACTCTCCATTCACCACGCGTGGTATCTGCTCAATCGCCAAGAACGTAATAAGGGCCAACTTCGCCGGCCACCCTCCATGTAGTATCGTTGCTCTGGCTTCGCCAGTCCAGCATGGCAGCGGCTTCGCCGGCCACCTTCCATGGGTAGTATTCGTTTGGCTTCGCCAAACGACGGCGCGGCTTCGCCGGCCACCCTCCATGTAGTATCTCGTTTGGTCTTCGGCTAAACGATTAGCGGCTTCGCCGGCCGCCTCTTCATGTAGTAATCGTTTGGCTTCGCCGACCGACGAGCGGCTTCGCCGGCCACCTTCCATGTAGTATTCGTTTGGCTTCGCCAATGATGGGCGGCTTCGCCGGCCACCCCTCTATGTAGTACCGTTTGGCTTCGCTGAACGATGGGCCGGCTCGTGACCCACCTCCATTCACCACGCGTAGTATTCCGTTTGGATTCTAAACGACTGGGCCGGCTTTGCCGACCCACCTCCATTCAATACCACGCGTTGTGGCCTGTTTGGGCCAGCCGGCCGATGGCAGCCGGCTTCGCCGGTCACCCTCTATGTAGTAAATCGTTTGGCTTCGCCGAACGTACGGCGCGGCTTCGCCGGCCACCCACCGTATAGTACTCGCTCGGCTTCGCCGAACGATTGGCCGGCTCGCCTGCTACCCTCCATGTGTAGTATCTGCTTGGCCATTAGCTAATTGACAAACGGCTACTTCGCCGGCCACCCTCTATAGTATTCACTGGCTTCGCCAACGACAGCGTCTATGTAGTATCTGTTCTGGCTTCGCCAGCCCGCCAGCTGGCTTCGCCGGCCACCTTCCATGTAGTATCTGCTCTGGCTTCGCCGAACGACGGGCCGGCTTCGCCGGCCACCCTCCATGTAGTATTCGCTCTGGCTTCGCCGAACGCATGGTGCAGCGGCTTCGCCGGCCGCCCTCTATGTAGTAATCGTTTGGCTTCGCCGACTACGAATGGAGCGGCTTCGCCGGCCACCTTCCATGTAGTAGCCCGTTTGGCTTCGCCAACGATTGAGCCGGCTTCGCCGGCCACCTCCCATGTAGTAATTGTTTGGTTTAGCCGAACGATGGGCCGGCTTCGCTGGACCCACCCTCCATTCACCACGCGTAGTATTCGTTTGATCCGCCAACCGATGGGCCGGGCTTTGCCGACCCAATGTTCCATTCACCACGCGTTGTATTCGTTTCTGGCTTAGCCGAACGACTGGGCGGCTTCGCCGGCCACCCCATGTAGTAATCGTTTGGCTTCGCCGAACGACTGCAGCGGCTTCGCCGGTGGCCACCCAATCGTATAGTACTTGCTCGGCTTCGCCGAACGATTGGCCGGCTTCGCCTGCTACCCTCTATGTAGTATTCGTTTGGCCTCGCCAAACGATGGGCCGGCTTCGCCGGCCACCACTCCATTCACCACGCGTTGTATTCGGTCATTTGGCCGAATACGGCCGGGCTTTAAGCCGGCCACCTGCCGCCACCGTATAGTATTCGTTTGGCTTCGCTCATCCGATAGCGGGCCTCTTCGCCGGCCACCCTCGATGTAGTATCTGTTTGGCTTCGCCAACGATGGTGCGCGGCTTCGCCGGCCACCCTCTATGTAGTAATCGTTTGGCTTCGCCGAACGATGCACCATGGTATTGGGCCGGCTTTGGCTGACCCACTCCATTCACCACGCGTTGTATTCGTTCGGCTTTGCCAAACGATTGGCCGGCTTCGCCTGCTACCTCTCCGTATAGTATTCGTTCTGCTTTGCCGAACGATTGGACCGCTTCGCCGGCCACCTCTATGTAGTATTCGTTTGGCTTCGCCAAATCCATGGCAGCGGCTTCGCCGGGCACCCTCCATGTAGTATTCGTTTGGCTCCGCCAGACGACGGGCCGGCTTTTTGCTGACCCACTGCATTCAACACCACGCGTATAGTATTCGGTCGGCTTGGCCGAACGATGCAAGCCGGCTTCGCCGGAAACCCACCGTATAGTATTCGTTCGGCTTCGCCGAACGCGAAAGCGGCTTCGCCGGCCACCATGTAGTATCCGTTTGGCTTCGCCGAACGCATGGAAGCGGCTTCGCCTGGCACCTCCGTATGCCGGCCGCCGGCCAATTCCTCTTATGCGTAGTATCTGTTTGGCTTCGCCAAACCATGGGCCGGCTTCGCCGGCCACCCTCTATGTAGTAATCGTTTCGCTTCGCCAAACGATGGGCCAGCTTCGCAGGCCACCCTCCATGTAGTATTCGTTTGGCTTAGCCAAACGATGGGCCGGCTTCGCCTGCCACCCTCTATGTAGTATTAGTTTGGCTTCGCCAAACGATGGGCTGGCTTCGCGGACTCACCTCCATTCACCACGTGTAGTATTCGTTTGGATCCGCCAAACGATGGGCCGGCTTTGCCGACCCACCTCCATTCACCACGCGTTGTATTTGTTTGGCTTAGCCAAACGATGGGCCGGCTTCGCCGGTCACCCTCTATGTAGTAATCGTTTGGCTTTCGCCGAATACGGCGTATGGCTTCGCCGGCCACCCACTGTATAGTACTCGCTCGGCTTCGCCGAACGATTGGCCGGCTTCGCCTCGCTACCCTCCATGTAGTATTCGTTTGGCTTAGCCAACGCATGCACGACGGCCGCTTCGCCGGCCACCTCTCTATGTAGTATCTGCTCTGGCTTCGCCAGTTCATGGCCGGCTTCGCCGGCCACCATCCATAGTATCTGCTCTGGCTTCGCCACAACGACGGCAGCGGCTTCGCCGGCCACCATGTAGTATTCTGCCTGGCTTTCACAACGACAAATGGGTCGCGGGCTTCGCCGGCCGCCCTCTATGGTAGTAATCGTTTGGCTTCGCTGAACGCATGCAGCGGCTTCGCCGGCCACCTTCCATGTAGTATTCGTTTGGCTTCGCGGAAACGATGGAAAGCGGCTTCGCCGGCCACCCTATGTATGTAAATTCGTTTGGCTTCGCCGAACGATGGTCCGGCTTCGCGGACTCCAATTCTCCATTCACTACGCGTAGTATTCGTTTGAATCCGCCAAACGATGGCCGGCTTTGCCGACCCACCTCCATTCAATACCACGCGTTGTATCTGCCTGGCTTATTAAAACGATGAGCGCGCTTCGCCGGCCACCCTTCTATGTAGTAATCGTTTGGCTTCGCCATCCGATGGAGCAAGGGCTTCGCCGGCCACCCTCTATAGTATCTGTTTGGCTTTACCGCCAAACGATGGGCCGGCTTCGCCGACCGCCCTCTATGTAGTAATCGTTTGGCTTCGCCAAACGATGGGCCGGCTTCGCCGGCCACCCTCTATGTAGTAATCGTTTGGCTTCGCCAAACGATGGGCCGGCTTCGCCGGCCACCCTCCATGTAGTATTCGGTCGGCTTGGCCGAACGATGGGCCGGCATCGCCGGCCACCCACCGTATAGTACTCGCTCGGCTTCGCCGAACGATTGGCCGGCTTCGCCTGCTACCCTCCGTATAGTATTCGCTCTGCTTCGCCGAACGATGGGCCGGCTTCGCCGGCCACCCTCTATGTAGTATTCGTTTGGCTTCGCCAAACGCCAGCTGGCTTCGCCGGCCACCCACCGTATAGTACTCGCTCGGCTTCGCCGAACAATTGCCGGCTTCGCCTGCCACCCTCCGTATAGTATTCGTTCTGCTTCGCCGAACGATGAGCGGCTTCGCCGGCCACCCTCTATGTAGTATTCGTTTGGCTTCGCCAAACGATGGGCCAGCTTCGCCGGCCACCCTCTATGTAGCATTAGTTTGGCTTCGCCAAACCATGGGCCAACTTCGCCGGCCACCCACCGTATAGTACTCGCTCGGCTTCGCCGAACGCGATTGGCCGGCTTCGCCTGCTACCCTCCGTATAGTATTCGTTCTGCTTCGGTCGAGCTTGGCCGGAACGGCTTTGGCTTCGCTTCAAGAACGACGGGCGGCTTCGCCGGCCACCCTCTATCGTAGTATTCGTCTGACTTCGCCAAACGATGGGCCAGCTTCGCCGGCCACCCTCCATGTAGTATTCGTTTGGCTTAGCCAAACGATGGAGCCCTTCGCCGGCCACCCTCTATGTAGTAATCGTTTGGCTTCGCCAAATCCGATGGGCCGGCTTCGCCGACCCACTTCCATTCACCACGCGTTGTATTCGGTCGGCTTGCCGAACGACGGGCGGCTTCGCCGACCACCCACCGTATAGGTATTCGTTTGGCTTCGCCAACGATTGAGCCAGCTTCGCCGGCCACCCTCGATGTAGTATTCGTTTGGCTTCGCCAACGATGGTGCCGGGCTTCGCCGGCCACCCTCTATGTAGTAATCGTTTGGCTTCGCCGAACGATGGGCCGGCTTCGCGGACCCACCTCCATTCACCACGCGTAGTATCCGTTTGGCTCCGCCAAACGATGGGCCGGCTTTGCCGACCCACCTCCATTCACCACGCGTTGTATTCATTTGGATTAGCCAAACGATGGGCCGGCTTCGCCGGCCACCCTCTATGTAGTAATCGTTTGGCTTCGCCAAACGATGGGCCGGCTTCGCCGGCCACCCTCCATGTAGTATTCGTTTGGCTTCGCCAAACGATGGGCCGGCTTCGCCGGCCGCCCTCTATGTAGTAATCGTTTGGCTTCGCCAAACGATGGGCCGGCTTCGCCGGCCACCCTCTATGTAGTAATCGTTTGGCTTCGCCAAACGATGGGCCGGCTTCGCCGGCCACCCTCCATGTAGTATTCGGTCGGCTTGGCCGAACGATGGGCCGGCATCGCCGGCCACCCACCGTATAGTACTCGCTCGGCTTCGCCGAACGATTGGCCGGCTTCGCCTGCTACCCTCCGTATAGTATTCGTTCTGCTTCGCCGAACGATGGGCCGGCTTCGCCGGCCACCCTCTATGTAGTATTAGTTTGGCTTCGCCAAACCGCGAAGGGCCGCTTCGCCGGCCACCCACCGTATAGTACTCGCTCGGCTTCGCCGAACAATTGGCCGGCTTCGCCTGCTACCCTCCGTATAGTATTCGTTCTGCTTCGCCGAACGATGGTGCCGCTTCGCCGGCCACCTCTATGTAGTATTCGTTTGGCTTCGCCAAACGATTGGCCGGCTTCGCCGGCCACCCTCTATGTAGTATTAGTTTGGCTTCGCTAAACGATGGGAAGCGGCTTCGCCGGCCACCCACCGTATAGTACTCGCTCGGCTTCGCCGAACGATTGGCCGGCTTCGCCTGCTACCCTCCGTATAGTATTCGTTCTGCTTCGCCGAACGATGGGCCAGTTTCGCCGGCCACCCTCTATGTAGTATTCGTTTGGCTTCGCCAAACGATGGAGCCGGCTTCGCCGGCCACCCTCTATGTAGTAATCGTTTCGCTTCGCCAAACGATGGGCCAGCTTCGCCGGCCACCCTCCATGTAGTATTCGTTTGGCTTAGCCAAACGATGGGCCGGCTTCGCCGGCCACCCTCTATGTAGTATTAGTTTGGCTTCGCCAAACCATGGGCCGGCTTCGCCGACCCACTTCCATTCACCACGCGTTGTATTCCGTCGGCTTGGCCGAACGGTGGGCCCGCTTCGCCGTCCACCCACCGTGGTATAGTATTCGTTTGGCTTCGCTAAACGCTGGAGCGGCTTCCCCGGCCACCCTCGATGTAGTATTCGTTTGGCTTCGCCAAACGATGGGCCGGCTTCGCCGGCCACCCTCTATGTAGTAATCGTTTGGCTTCGCCGAACGATGGGCCGGCTTCGCGGACCCACCTCCATTCACCACGCGTAGTATTCGTTTGGCTCCGCCAAACGATGGGCCGGCTTTGCCGACCCACCTCCATTCACCACGCGTTGTATTCATTTGGATTAGCCAAACGATGGGCCGGCTTCGCCGGCCACCCTCCATGTAGTATTCGTTTGGCTTCGTTGAACGATGGGCCGGCTTCGCTGACCCACCTCCATTCACCACGCAAAGTATTCGTTTGGCTCCCCAAACGATGGGCCGGCTTGCCGACCCACCTCCATTCACCACGCGTTGTATTCGTTCGGCTTTGCCAAACGATTGGCCGGCTTCGCCTGCTACCCTCCGTATAGTATTCGTTCTGCTTTGCCGAACGATGGACCGGCTTCGCCGGCCACCCTCTATGTAGTATTCGTTTGGCTTCGCCAAAGCCGCGGGCCAGCTTCGCCGGCCACCCTCCATGTAGTATTCGTTTGGCTTAGCCAAACGATGGGCCGGCTTCACCGGCCACCTTCCATGTAGTATTCGTTTGGCTTCGCTAAACCATGGGGTCGGCTTCGCCGGCCACCTCTATGTAGTATTCGTTTGGCTCCGCCAAACGATGGGCCAGCTTTGCCGACCCACCTCCATTCACCACGCGTTGTATTCGGTCGGCTTGGCCGAACGATGGGCAGCCAGCTTCGCCGGAAACCCACCGTATAGTATTCGTTCGGCTTCGCCGAATCGATGAGCCGGCTTCGCCGGCCACCCTCTATGTAGTATTCGTTTGGCTTCGCCGAACGCGGACCGGCTTCGCCGTCCACCCTCTATGTAGCATTCGTTTGGCTTCGCCGAACGATGGGCCGGCTTCACCGGCCACCCTCTATGTACCCCTATAAAACGTCGTAATTCACATCATTTGAGGCGCGACGCCTGGGCCTCCGTCTGCCCTCCGCTCTCTCACTGTCTCTAACCTCCGCTCCGCACCAGAACGCGTAGGAACCATGTGAATTTCGCCGTTTTATAGCCTGTAGTATTTGTTTGGCTTCGCCAAACGATGAGGCCGGCTTCGCCGGCCACCCTCCATGTAGTATTCGTTTGGCTTCGCTAAACCATGGGCCGGCTTCGCCGGCCACCCTCCATGTAGTATTCGTTTGGCTTCGCCAAACGGTGGGCCGGCTTCGCCGGCCACCCTTCATGTAGTTTTTGTTTGGCTTCGCCAAACGATGGGCCGGCTGCGCCGGCCACCCTCTATGTAGTAATCATTTGGCTTCGCCAAACGATGGGCCGGCTTCGCCGGCTACCCTCCATGTAGTAGTCTTCGTTTGGCTTCGCCAAACGATGGGCCGGCTTTGCCGACCCACCTCCATTCACCACGCGTTGTATTCGTTTGGCTTAGCCAAACGATGGGCCGGCTTCGCCGGCCACCCTCTATGTAGTAATCGTTTGGCTTCGCCGAACGATGGGCCGGCTTTGCCGACCCACCCTCCATTCACCACGCGTTGTATTCGTTTGGCTTACGCCAAACGATGGAGCTGGCTTCGCCGGCCACCACTTCTATGTAGTAATCGTTTGGCTTCGCCAGAACGATGAGCCGGCTTCGCCGACCCACCTCCATTCACCACGCAAAGTATTCGTTTGGCTCCCTGAAACGATGGGCCGGCTTTGCCGACCCACCTCCATTCACCACGCGTTGTATTCGTTCGGCTTTGCCAAACGATTGGCCGGCTTCGCCTGCTACCCTCCGTATAGTATTCGTTCTGCTTTGCTGAACGATGGGCCGGCTTCGCCGGCCACCCTCTATGTAGTATTCGTTTGGCTTCGCCATGAAACACATGAGCCGGCTTCGCCGGCCACCCTCCATGTAGTATTCGTTTGGCTTAGCCAAACGATGGGCCGGCTTCACCGGCCACCTTCCATGTAGTATTCGTTTGGCTTCGCCTAACGATGACCGGCTTCGCCGACCCACCTGCCAACTTCGCCGGCCACCCTCTATGTAGTATTCGTTTGGCTTCCCGCCGAAAACGATGGAGCCAACTTTGCCGACCCACCTCCATTCACCACGCGTTGTATTCGGTCGGCTTTTGGCATGAAACGATGGGCCGGCTTCGCCGGAAACCCACCGTATAGTATTCGTTCGGCTTCGCCGAACTTTGATGGGCGGCTTCGCCGGCCACCCTCTATGTAGCATCCGTTTGGCTTCACCGAACGATGGGCCGGCTTCGTCGGCCACCCTCTATGTAGTATTCGTTTGGCTTCGCTAAACGATGGCGCCGGCTTCGCCGTCCACCCTCGATGTAGCATTCGTTTGGCTTCGCCAACGATTAGCCAGCTTCGCCGGCCACCTTCCATGTAGTATTCGTTTGGCTTAGCCAAACCATGGGCCAGCTTCGCCGGCCACCCTCCATGTAGTATTCGTTTGGCTTCGCCAAACGATGAGCCGGCTTCGCCGGCCACCCTCCATGTAGTATTCGTTTGGCTTCGCCAAGACGATGGGCCGGCTTCACCGGCCACCTTCCATGTAGTATTCGTTTGGCTTCGCCAAAACTACAGTGGGCGGCTTCGCCGGCCACCCTCTACTCATCGTATTCGTTTGGCTCCGCCAAACCGATGGGCCAACTTCTGCCGAGCCACCCTCCATTCACCACGCGTTGTATTCGGTCGGCTTAAAGGAACGATGGGTGCCGGCTTCCGCCGGAAACCCACTGTATAGTATTCGTTCGGCTTCGAAGCCGAACGATACGCTACGCCGGCCACCCTCTATGTAGTATTCGTTTGGCTTGATCGCCGAACGATGGACAACGCTTTCGCCGGCCACCCTATGTAATGTTCGTTCTGCTTCGCCGAACGCAATGCCAACCGCTTCGCCGGCCACCCTCTATGTGCCATGTATTCCGTTTGGCTCATGGGCCAGCTTCGCCGGCCACCCTCTATGTAGTAATCGTTCGCTTCGCCAAACGATGGGCCAGCTTCGCCGGCCACCCTCCATGTAGTATTCGTTTGGCTTAGCCAAACGATTGACCCGCCTTCGCCGGCCACCCTCTATGTAGTATTCGTTTGGCTTCGCCAAACCATGGGCCAGCTTCGCCGAACCACCCCCTTCTACCACGCGTTGTATTCGTTTGGCTTCGCCAGGCTGAACGATGAGCCGCTTCGCCGACCACCCACCGTAGCAGTATTCGTTTGGCTTCGCCAGGCTTGTTAAGCCGGCTTCGCCGGCCACCCTCGATCTTAGTATTCGTTTGGCTTAGCCAAACCATGGGCCGGCTTCGCCGGCCACCCTCCATGTAGTATTCGTTTGGCTTCGCCGAACGATGGGCCGGCTTCGCCGACCCACCTCCATTCACCACGCGTAGTATTCGTTTGGCTCCGCCAAACGATGGGCCGGCTTTGCCGACCCACCTCCATTCACCACGCGTTGTATTCATTTTGGATTAGCCAGAACGATGGGCGGCTTCGCCGGCCACCCTCTATCGTAGTAATCGTTTGGCTTCGCCGAACGATGGGCCAAGGCTTCGCCGACCCACCTCCATTCACCACGCAAAGTATTCGTTTGGCTCCCAAACGATGGGCCGGCTTTGCCGACCCACCTCCATTCACCACGCGTTGTATTCGTTCGGCTTTGCCAAACGATTGGCCGGCTTCGCCTGCTACCCTCCGTATAGTATTCGTTCTGCTTTGCCGAACGATGGACCGGCTTCGCCGGCCACCCTCTATGTAGTATTCGTTTGGCTTCGCCAAACCATGGGCCGGCTCCTCCGGCCACCCTCCATGTAGTATTCGTTTGGCTTAGCCAAACGATGGGCCGGCTTCACCGGCCACCTTCCATGTAGTATTCGTTTGGCTTCGCCAAACCATGGGTCGGCTTCGCCGGCCACCCTCTATGTAGTATTCGTTTGGCTCCGCCAAACGATGGGCCAGCTTTGCCGACCCACCTCCATTCACCACGCGTTGTATTCGGTCGGCTTGGCCGAACGATGGGCCGGCTTCGCCGGAAACCCACCGTATAGTATTCGTTCGGCTTCGCCGAACGATGGGCCGGCTTCGCCGGCCACCCTCTATGTAGTATCCGTTTGGCTTCGCCGAACGATGGGCCGGCTTCGCCGGCCACCCTCTATGTAGTATTCGTTTGGCTTCGCCAAACCATGGGCCGGCTTCGCCGTCCACCCTCGATGTAGCATTCGTTTGGCTTCGCCAAACGATGGGCCGGCTTCACCGGCCACCCTCTATGTACCCTCTATAAAACGTCGTAATTCACATCATTTGAGGCGCGACGCCTGGGCCTCCGTCTGCCCTCCGCTCTCTCACTGTCTCTAACCTCCGCTCCGCACCAGAACGCGTAGGAACCATGTGAATTTCGCCGTTTTGTAGCCTGTAGTATTCGTTTGGCTTCGCCAAACGATGAAGTAACCAGCTTCGCCGGCCACCCTCCATGTAGTATTCGTTTGGCTTCGCTAAACCATGGGCCGGCTTCGCCGGCCACCCTCCATGTAGTATTCGTTTGGCTTCGCCAAACGGTGAGCCAACTTCGCCGGCCACCCTTCATGTAGTATTCGTTTGGCTTCGCCAAACGATGGGCCAACTGCGCCGGCCACCCTCTATGTAGTAATCATTTGGCTTCGCCAAACGGTAGCAGCCGGCTTCGCCGGCTACCCTCCATGTAGTAGTCTTCGTTTGGCTTCTGCCAAACGATGGGCCGGCTTTGCCGACCCACCTCCATTCACCACGCGTTTGTATTCGTTTGGCTTAGCCAAACGATGGGCCAACTTCGCCGGCCACCCTCTATGTAGTAATCGTTTGGCTTCGCCGAACGATGGGCCGGCTTTGCCGACCCACCTCCATTCACCACGCGTTGTATTCGTTTGGCTTAGCCAAACGATGAAGCTTCGCCGGCCACCCTCTATGTAGTAATCGTTTGGCTTCGCCGAACGATGGGCCGGCTTCGCCGACCCACCTCCATTCACCACGCAAAGTATTCGTTTGGCGCGACGCCGGCTTTGCCGACCCACCTCCATTCACCACGCGTTGTATTCGTTCCTGGCTTTGCCAAACGATTGGCCGGCTTCGCCTGCTACCCTCCGTATAGTATTCGTTCTGCTTTGCCGAACGATGGGCCGCTTCGCCGGCCACCCTCTATGTAGTATTCGTTTGGCTTCGCCAAACGATGCGCCGGCTTCGCCGGCCACCCTCCATGTAGTATTCGTTTGGCTTAGCCAAACGATGGAGCCAACTTCACCGGCCACAGCTTCCATGTAGTATTCGTTTGGCTTCGCCAAACCATGGGCCAACTTCGCCGGCCACCCTCTATGTAGTATTCGTTTGGCTCCGCCAAACGATGGGCCAGCTTTGCCGACCCACCTCCATTCACCACGCGTTGTATTCGTTCGGCTTTGCCAAACGATGGGCCAGCTTCGCCGGAAACCCTCCGTATAGTATTCGTTCGGCTTCGCCGAACGACAGAGCCGGCTTCGCCGGCCACCCTCTATGTAGGTATTCGTTTGGCTTCGCCAAACGATGGGCCAACTTCGCCGGCCACCCTCCATGTAGTATTCGTTTGGCTTAGCCAAACGATGGCCGGCTTCGCCGGCCACCTTCGATGTAGTATTCGTTTGGCTTCGCCAAACGATGGAGCCAGCTTCGCCGGCCACCTTCCATGTAGTATTCGTTTGGCTTAGCCAAACCATTGGCCGCTTCGCCGGCCACCCTCCATGTAGTATTCGTTTGGCCCCGCCAGCAAACAGACCCTTCGCCGGCCACCCTCTATGTAGTAATCGTTTGACTTCGCCAGGCGATGGGCCGGCTTCACCGGCCACCCTCTATGTACCCTCTATAAAACGTCGTAATTCACATCATTTGAGGCGCGACGCCTGGGCCTCCGTCTGCCCTCCGCTCTCTCACTGTCTCTAACCTCCGCTCCGCACCAGAACGCGTAGGAACCATGTGAATTTCGCCGTTTTGTAGCCTGTAGTATTCGTTTGGCTTCGCCAAACGATGGGCCTTCGCCGGCCACCCTCCATGTAGTATTCGTTCGGCTTCGCTAAACCATGGGCCGGCTTCGCCGGCCACCCTCCATGTAGTATTCGTTTGGCTTCGCCAAACGCAGCAACTTCGCCGGCCACCCTTCATGTAGTATTCGTTTGGCTTCGCCAAACGATGGAGCCAACTGCGCCGGCCACCCTCTATGTAGTAATCGTTTGGCTTCGCCAAACCATGGGCCAACTTCGCCGGCTACCCTCCATGTAGTAGTATTCGTTTGGCTCGCATGAAACGATGGGCCAACTTCGCCGGCCACCCTCCATGTCGTATTCGTTGGCTCCGCCAAACGATGGGCCGGCTTTGCCGGCCACCCTCTATGCAGTATTCGTTTGGCTTCGCCCAGCGATAGATATGTAGTATTCGTTTGGCTTCGCAAAACGATTGGCACGGCTTCGCCGGCCACCCTCCCCTGTAGTATTCGTTCGGCTTCGCCAAACGATGGTCCGGCTTCGCCGGCCACCCTCCATGTAGTATTCGTTTGGCTCCGCCAAACGATGGGCGGCTTCGCCGGCCACCCTCTATGTAGTATTCGTTCGGCTTCGCCAAACCATGGGCCGGCTTCGCCAAACCATGGAGCCCGGCTTCGCCGGCCACCCTCGATGTAGTATTCGTTTGGCTTCGCCAAACCATGGGCCGGCTTCGCCGGCCACCTTCCATGTAGTATTCGTTTGGCTTCGCAAAACGATGGGCCGGCTTCGCCGGCCACCCTCCATGTAGTATTCGTTTGGCTTCGCCAAACGATGGGCCGACTTCTCTGGCCACCCTCCATGTAGTATTCGTTTGGCTTCGCCAAACGATAGACATGTGGTATTCATTTGGCTTCGCCAAACGATGGACCGGCTTCGCCGGCGACCCTCCATGTAGTATTCGTTTGGTTTCGCCGTCACCGCGATCACGCCTTCTGATGCGCTGCTGAATTCCCACGGCACCCCATCACGTCTTCTGAAGTCCTACTAAATTCCCACGGCACCACGAACACGTCTTCTGAAGCCCTTACTGAATTTCCACGTCACCCCGAGGACGTCTTCTGAAGTCCTACTGAGTTCCCACGTCACCCCGATGACGTCTTCTAAAGCCCTACTAAATTCCCACGACACCCCGATCACGTCTTCTGAAGCCCTACTGAATTCCACGTCACCCCGATCACGTCTTCTGAAGTCCTACTGAATTCCACGCCACCTGATGACGTCTTCTGAAGTCCTACTGAGTTTTCCACGTCACCCCTATCACGTCTTCTGAAGCCCTACTAAATTTCCACGTCACCTCCATCACGCCTTCTGAAGTCCTTCTGAGTCCCTCGTCACCCCCGATCACGTCTTCTGGAGACCTACTAAATTTCTACGTCATCCCGATCACGCCTTCTGATGCGCTGCTAAATTTCCACGTCACCGATCGCGCCTTCTGAAGTCCTGCTGAATTCCCACAACACCACGATCACGTCTTCTGAAGCCCTACTAAATTTCCACGTCACCCCGATGACGCCTTCTGAAGCCCTACTAAATTCCCGACACCCCGATCACGTCTTCTGAAGCCCTACTAAATTTCCACGTCACCCCGATCACGTTTTCTGAAGTCCTACTGAATTCCCACGCCACCCTGATGACGTCTTCTGAAGTCCTACTGAATTCCACGCCACCCTGATGACGTCTTCTGAAGTCCTACTGAGTTTTCACGTTTCCCCATCACGTCTTCTGAGGTTCTGCTAAATTCCCACGGCACCCCGAACACGTCTTCTGTAGCCCTACTGAATTTCCACGTCACCCCGATGAGGTCTTCTGAAGTCCTACTGAGTTTCCACGTCACCCCGATCACGTCTTCTGAAGCCCTACTAAATTCACGACACCTCGATCACGTCTTCTGAAGCCCTACTGAATTCCCACGTTACCCCGATCACGTCTTCTGAAGTCCTACTGAGTTTTCACGTCACCCCGATCACGTCTTCTGAAGCCCTACTAAATTTCCACGTCACCCCGATTTCGTCTTCTGATGCCCTACTGAATTTCTACGTCACCCCGATCACGTCTTCTGAAGCCCTACTAAATTTCCACGTCACCCCGATCACGCCTTCTGAAGTCCTACTGAATTCCCACGTCACCCCGATGACGTCATCTGAAGAAGCCCTACTGAATTCCCACGTCACCCCGATCACGTCTTCTGAGGTCTTACTGAATTCCACGCCACTCCGATGACGTCTTCTGAAGTCCTACTGAGTTTTCACAACACCCCGATCACGTCTTCTGAAGCCCTACTAAATTTCCACGTCACCCTGATCACGCCTTCTGAAGTCCTACTGAGTTCACGGCACCCCATCACGTCTTCTGAAGTCGTACTAAATTCCCACGTCACCCGTTTGCAGTACTAAACAAAGCAAAAAAGAAAGAAGACGAGTCTGTGGTGAAGGCGCTGAATAACGCGCCCCAATCGGCTCCTCTTCGAAGCTGCCCCACCACTATGCAGGCGCTGTGCTGAACGCTCACCCTCTCATTCGTGGCACCCGCTAAGCACAGCGCCTGCATGGTGATGGGGCAGCTTCGTAGCCCCCTATAGCCCCATAGTCAAGATTATTTTTCTTGCCCTAGCGATTTTTTTTATATAGGATCTTTACGAAGTTTTGCAATGAAGTTCGAATTGGGCTACAACTTTTATTTGCTCCATAACCCAGCGAGTCTATTTATGCCGAGCCGCATATTCAATTTCTATATCAGAATGAAACAAAATTTCTATATGTTCGCAGTTGCAGATGACCGCTGTTGCATCCTGCAGCTTGAAGATAAACGTGCTGTGACGAAGATTCAACGCCAGGACCTCGTGGTTCCAGCTTGATTCTGTTTGCACTACAGCGGTCGGATGCAACTGCGGACTGGAACTTCGCTCCGATATAGAAATTAACCCCACCAAACGTCTGCGCCTGTCATGTTCATCATAGAGGCGAGAGCATTCCATAGAGACACTTAAAGGCAGTGTCCACGATAAAAATCGTTTTTCTGTTTTTTAGCCTATCTTGAAAACGGTCCCATGCTGATTCCAACGATGTCAGAATCTCTACAAGACCTTCTGGGAACGGAGTTATGGTCCCTCAAAGATTGAGCTAAGGAAAACATGGTGGACGAAGGTCTTGCAACTTCCCGTATTCTTGCCGCCGATGTATGCGAGCTGACCTGAGTAAAGAGAGTAAGTTTGAGAATCAATATGAACAAATAATAGTCGAAAAACCATCGCTCATCTCACGATTTCAACCTTTCATTCATTCAATGCGTCGGTGGGCGGGCAATGCGCTTTTGGGGTTTGCCTTGCGCTCAAAGAGGCAACTTCGGGCTCTTTTGAGGCTCCTCCTGGCTCGTTTTCATGCGTTCTTTCGACATTAACGTTACAGAGTGTCCCTTCACTACCCATTCCTGGTGGAATTTCAAACACTTTTTTCATCGTGAACACTGCCTTTAAAGGCAGTGGTCGCGATGAAAAACGTTATCGAAAAAACTACAAAAATCAGCCTACATCGAAAACAGCTGAAAAACTAGGAAGGTAGAGCGGTGAAAAACGGGATAGAATTAGAGTTTCTAGGGCCCGAAGATGCCAGTTCGTGCACACGTGCACAGCGCCTCAAAAAAAAAAGATCGCATTCTAATGCCGAGCAGTCAAAATGATCGACATTCAGAGGTAGAAATATATTCAAATTTACGTAATGAAAAGAGTTGACCAATGAAAGCAATCACTTCAGTCAATTTTTTTGACTAGATGGGTCCGAAGGGTAATGTTCATGGATTGAAATTCAATCTTGAGCCAGCTGATCTTCTTAATGCCAAAAATCAGGTCATAAAGGGAACCTTTGGGAAAAATATGACTCCTCCAAAGCTTAGTTTCGCAAAGATGATTTGGCACATGTTAGTAACTGGTTAAAGAAATAGACTTAACAAAATAAATAAAATAACTGAAATATTTAGACGATTTGGCACAAATAATCAGAGCGCAGAAAACTGAATGAAGAGCAAACTGATTTGGCACATTCATATTAACTCTTTGATAGAGAGACCATTGACGAGCGATTACATTTTGCTGCATAATCCGTTAAACTTATCAAAGCCAACCGCGCAACGGAAACCGTAAACATTTCATTGAAGCTGTAATACGGAAATCAGCATAGGTCAAGTTTATGTGAACGTCACGCTCAAATCCGATGCGCGTTTGATTTAGCTTTGATAAGTTTAACGGATTATTCTTGTGAAAAATGTAATCGCTCGTCAGTCACTAAGTACATACTACTGTGTTATTCATGAATGACCGTGCAAAATCCGGTTTCGGCCTTTCACTACATTTCCCAGTTGCTCACATTGCTATTTTGTGCCAAATCATTTTCAAACATATTTCGAGTTGTTTTTTATTTTATTTTGTTAAATTCTAGTATTTCTTGTAAAGTTATAAACACGTTGCCAAATCATTACTTTTGCCAGAAGCTAAACTTGGAATTTACCTAATAAAAGCAAATGGAAGGATTGTGCTATCCCTGAGCCTTATAGATTTTCACAATGTGTGCAGATACAATGGAGGCTGCATTGTATCTGCACACATTGTGAAAATCTATTGCAGCCTCCATTGTATCTAATAAAAACAGTTGAGCAATGAAAGAAAGCACTTCAGTCAATGTTTTTCTCTAGATGTGTACATAAATCCGAAGGTTCATTGATTGAAATTCAATTTCAAGCCAGCTGATGTTCTTGATATAAGAGGTCATCGCTGCCGATTATGTGGAGCGGGCTCGTCCATCATCAAAAGACAAGAAAGTTCAGGCTTCGAATTTGGCCCGAAACAGCGGTTTTTTTTCGCGATTTTTTTCATTGGTCCTACTTCCCCAAACCCAGAAAAGGGTTCAGAGAGAAAAAGAAGACATTCATATTTGATCGCGACCACTGCCTTTAAAAGCGGATCTCAGCTCCACCGATCTGGCTCGCATCTTTAGCAAATAAACGGTGGACCCAATAATAAATTTGGGCCAGTCAGTGTCAGCAGCAGAACGGTCTCGTTATCCACAATTTTTTTTGCCATGACCGACTCCTCCGCTGCTGACTCTGCCCGGTTGGGAATGTCAGGGAAAGGTATTATCACCGAAAATTCAGATCGGAAAGAATAATCAAATACCAGGAATGTGAAAGAAATTCTGAACTTATATATGCTCTAAACCGCAAACTTACATTGTTCTCTCAACCTCATTTTCAAGATTGAGCCACGATCTACAGACATCTGTTACGATTTTAGCTTCCGAAATTTCGTAAATCGTAAAAAAATTGCCTAAAACGCCCGTAATTCGTAAATCGTAATTCGTAATTACGCACAGCCCTGGTCTCTATGAATCTGCCTTGCAGCGCCCCGTCCATGATTTCCAGCAGTGGGCGTTCGTACTATCCATATCGCAGTGAAACTCCGGTCTGCAATTGCGGACAATTGCTGTTGCGAAAAGAAGAGCCAGCAGCATCGAGGTCTTTGCTCGATTGTTTTCGATCTGCGTGCTCAACTGCGAATGTCTGCAACTGCGGAAAGAAATTTCACTTCGATATTAGAGTATATCAAACGAATAAAAATTTTCGATTATTTGAATAAACGAATAATATCAAAAATTGACTTCTTCGAATATTCGATTAAACGGATAATCCCAAAAATTGACTTCTCCGAATATTCGAATAAACTAATTATTCGAAAAAATGACTTCTCCGAATATCCGAAAAAACGAATCATTCGAAAAATAGGCTTCTCCGAATATTCGAATAAACGAATTATTCGAAAATTTGACTCTTCCGAATAATCGAATTATTCGAATTATTCGGATACGAATAATTCGAATATTTAGCCAAAATCGCGAGTACATAAACGATACGATCAAATTCTCAGGATTTTCTAAGCAATACATATCTATCAACAATATCTGAATTTCCTATCAGTTTAGGGTGCTACTATCTGAGCGGGGGGGGGGCAATGTTGTATCGCACATGACCACGCCCATTTTTCCGTGCCGCAATCACTCCTGATTTGTGCGGGGGAGGGAAAACCCGGGTAGGTGCTCAAATTTAGTGCGGCACGATAAAATGGGCGGGGCCAAGTGCACAGACATAGTGGCCCCCCACCGCTAAGATAGCACCCAGTTTGGTTGAAGACATTTCACCTCTGCTAAAATATAAGGTGAGTGTTTAATAAGAACTGGCTCAAAGCTGCAGCGATTGACCTAAGTTCATGGCAATTGAGTATTACGTATACGTATAATACTCAAGCAGCGTACGGTAGCCGTTTCTGGAACATCGCTCGAATCTGTTTGGAGCATACTCCATCAGATGAAAAACAGTA
Organism: Aplectana chamaeleonis; assembly: GCA_029168955.1. Lineage (NCBI taxonomy): Eukaryota > Metazoa > Nematoda > Chromadorea > Rhabditida > Cosmocercidae > Aplectana > Aplectana chamaeleonis. The sequence continues at coordinate 134,012 of JAPDOI010001690.1, read as the reverse complement.
TCTGTTACGTCTGCCCACAAATTCGGTGGTAAGCGAAATACTCCACCATTAGGTTTCTAACTATCTCATGTTTTATATTGGAGTATTCCGATTATATTCGAACTTTCTACCAGTTTGGTCGGGGACATTTCACCTCTGGACCGCAGAAATGGACATGTGCCGGAGACTCTGCTTCTTATTTTTCTGAAATTATTCGTTTATTCGGCCGAGTATTCGAATATTGGGCAGTTTGAATATTCGAATAAACGAATTATTCGAAAAATTGACTTTTCCGAATATTCGAATAAACGAATTATTCGAAAAATTGACTTTTCCGAATATTCGAATAAACGAATTATCCGAAAAATTGACTTTTCCGAATATTCGAATAAACGAATTATTCGAAAAATTGACTTTTCCGAATAATCGAATTATTCGAATATTCGTTTATTCGTTTTTTCGGCCGAATATTCGTTTTCCGAATATTCGTTGATTACTAGTCTACCGTGTCTCCCCCTTTCTCCAAAAATTAGTTCAGCCGTTACGACACGGAAAAAATGGGCGTAGCCAAACGCAACAGCCATGCGCCCCTATAGCGATTGCACCAACTCCTAAATTAAGTTTCGGAGACTGTAGTACCCCATTTTATTAGAGTGCAACGGTCCGCCACTCCATCAAAAACACATGGAGCAATAAAAAGGTGAAAAATTATCAGTTGCCGTCAAATTAGTTGTTTGGTCTGCAAACAACAGCGGCTGAACATTTAATTTCACGGCAAAGATTACGGTACCTACTTTCCGCTAGCCCACTAAAACCGTTCTTGTATGCTAGAGGAAACAGCTCTCCGCTTAATCAGCTTTTGCGAAAGGAAATTCGGCATGATCAAAGCTGATGCAAAAAGATTCTTGCATATAACCGATACGATACAACGTACACTTTCATTAAAATCCAAAGTAGAATTCTTTGTTTAACGTTGAAAGACTGCAGGATTTCTTTCACTCCACCGAGAATCTGTTCCTGAAATTCGCAGTGCATACTCAGTCTATTCCACTCACGAATCTGATGTTCCTTGCTTGAATATAGAATGGGTATACAGATGTTAGAATGAGATCATTGGGTGGGAATTGGGAATATCGGCTAAAGGAGAATCGGAATCTGAAAAAGTTTGGAAGATTTACGAAAACGTTCGTTAGAGATGAAATTCTATGGGCGAAAACTGAGTGCAGAATTCGGTGACAGGGAGATGTCACAGAAAGGTGAAGAGAAGTCGGAAAGACGTAATTTTGGAATCCTTGTGACAGCGCGAAAATGAGAGCCTGTTCGAAAACTTTTCCATCGAAGCGGGACACTATTAGATATATCCATTTGTTGCAGAAGAAAGGCTAGGAAATGGTGGTGCAGTCCAACGAAAAACCCAATAGCAGATATGGTGGACCTTGATTTCGCGGGGGTCGCAGCTTCCTTGGTTCTAAGCAGTAACTGTATAAAGAATTTCAAGATACGAAGGTTGCAAATCAGGCCAGCGGATGAAAACAGAATTCAAAAATGAAAAGGAAGTGAGAAAGACATACGCGATGATCATGAATCCACCAAGAAGAACAATGGAAACCGCTAATCCAATGATTGAGAACAAATCTGAAAATGGTGAATGATTAGGACTGAGAAGGAAGTGGCAACCATCGAACAGGTTCACGTATACAGTAACATACCGCCTTGAGAAGTTCGTCCTTCTGTAATGTATATTATCAGGAGCTTTAGAGCTATTTAAAAATACTATGCGAACTTACCACAAAATTCACCGTCATTCACCACGGCGACTGTTGATCCCTTACCGTTCAAGGAAGCAACATTGATCAGTAAATCGTTCCACCCTTCTACGAACACTTTGCAAAGATACGGGTTATCCTTCAAGAAATCGGAGTTTTCATGGGTTTCGTGTGATTCTCTAGTAACAGCGCGCAGTATGAAAAGCGTCAGGTATATTTCGGCGGAATGAAATTTTTCCGCGTTGGCATTTTCGCAGGTTGTCGCGTAATTTAAAGGCAGGGCTCCAGATGAATATTATATTCTTGTTCGACTCAAAAATGGAGTTGATTGATCGTGAGCTAACGAATAGTGAAGAAACAGCGAAGAAAAACGATCAGAATAAACTAGCGATTTCTAACGTATGTACAGGTTCAGGGATCGGACGAGCTTACGCGCCCTGCTAGCTTCCGCAAGCGCGCGCTAATGACGAAATGTGCGCGAATCGATCAGGCTGGACGTAGCGGAGTAGCTTGGCAATTTCCCATCAAAAACGTCCGCGGCGACACAACTCGTCTGAACGAGGGCGGGGCGGGCTAAGCAGGCGTACTGGGCTAACGAAATCTTCACTTTGCGGCCATTCTTATCGGCCCGTTTTCTTCGCTATCCCCTTCAGCATCTGCCAGCGTAATTTTTCACACTGAAAACTCGAAAACGAGATTTATCGTGAACACTGCCTTTAATCACGTATGGGGAGTCCGCGCCTAATTGTCTGCGGCCGCGGCCATCTTGCGTGCCTCACCATTGATCAATGCGGACAAGACCAATGGTTGACGTCATGAGCGACCATGCTGCGGGCTGCCAGCACAGAAGCAGCTGCTCACGAGCAGCACGTTACTTAGAGGCATCGTTCGCGCTAGAAATCAATTTTCATTTTTCAGGCTCAATCTCATGATTGAGCCCGGTAGACCACACTGGTAAACTTTGGTGCGTCAAAAACGTTGGGCAATGAGGTTGGAAGGCGTCAAAGATGAAGATCCGCCATCAATTCTCACCAGTCATCTAGCACTCTTTCTTAGAATTTTGGTGCGACCGTAAGACAACATGAAAAATAGTAACTGCCCAAACTCCACATGCAGAAAAACTCCGGAAATAACAGTCACAAGGCCTCCAGAAGCAGAAAAAGCTCAAAAATGGTTTTGGCGCGAAATTTAAATTCGTATTAACAATGTGTTCCGATTGACTTTTCTTTACGAATGAAGGTTTTTCATGGACCCCTTCGACGTTTTCGTTCACTAGAGAGGCCAAGCTACACAAAAACCTGAAAAAATAATATACGGTTTTCTTCGCGTACGATGCCTTTAAGCTTGTGCACAAAATCGCATTATCGCAGACCAAGTGCTCTGGAGCCCTAGAATTCCATTTTGCCTATGTTCTGCTTTCCCATCGTACATTTCTAGCAGTAATACTTTCCTCTTCTCATTGCCGCGCTGCTTATGCTTTTCTGTAGTGTTTTACCAATTTCAACTCTGAAAAATAATCATTTAATGAAATGTGAAAATGCTTAACCGGTATGGTCTCTAACGACCCAATATTTGATAAAGCCAACGGGTAGTAGCCTTAATGTGTTTAAACTGCGAAAAGCGTGGGGAAGCGCAAAGCGCCGTGGCTGAGGGATACACCGGCCGCCGCCAATCACAGCCCTTCTCTCCTCCCCACCCTTTTCGCGGTTCGAACTTATCACGACCAATTCCTGAGCTCGTTTAATCTCCGCTCTCAACGTATACATTTTCGCAGTTGGCATAGAAATTCGGCAAACTACGCGTGGTTCCACCGCGTTTAGCCTAATCCAGGAGAACAAGACCTCGCTTGGGTCCTGTCTGAAAGAAATCGGTTTACTCGTGTTCAGGTTTGGTTCTGTCTCCTGTCTTTCTGGAGTGACGGAAAACTCGTCCACGGCGCAGATTTGATGCTTCTTCGTAACAACTCTAAATGAAATTCCCTACCTTTACAGACTGTGGAGGCTCACATAAATATCTGATTCACCCACAGGTTTTAATCCCTCACCGCGAATAGCAGAGCAATACGGGCACCTGGACGAGTTGCACTTCGCAGCAACCGTGAATGTGTGGTGTGATTCACTCCGCGGCATCTAAACCAGCTCAACGCGGCTTTCTGCCGCATTTTTCTGTGTACAGCTGTTCCCTTTGAAGGGCCTCAGCACAGTGGAGGTGCCAAATAGTGACAGCCGCCTCCCGCAGCGCCCCGCTGGAGTATAACTAGGGCTGATACTGCTCGTGTGGTTTGAACTCCGTCATGAATAATTCAGATCTTACCCATCGAAAAAAATATGGAGAAGACAAATACCTCACCTCAATCACAACATGTAGATTATGTGAAGATATGACCGTACTGATTCCCAAATCAAGAGATACAAGGGCATTATCTCGGATCATAATTGGTGCTAAAACGCGTCAATGAGCATAAAACTATTTTTCGACACCCGTAGATCCGCAGGCTACTCACCGCGTTTTTTCCCACATCGCACTTCTTTCAGAGCTCGGAGAAAAAGCAGATCTTTCAGTGAGGTGCCTTGTATTGTTAAGCATCCGTGAAGTATTTCCACCTACAGAAGGAACATTCTTGTGACAAATTTCTACTGAATCAACAGTGCGCGGATTCATAGTGAGGTTTTTTTGAAACCGGTGCTGGTTGGGTCGGTCTTCACCCTAATATCACTGAGAAATGGTCTGGCGAATATCTGACCTTAGCATCGGCCAATTAACTGAAGTCTCTCCACCCTTAGGCTTATGGAAAGGTGTGGACGCCTTTCGGCTTTTTTCTCCATGACCGCGTCGTATACTTCACAGATCAACTTTCACGATTAGTCTAGATTACGAGGTATGGTCAATGCGTAAGTTTAGGCGTAAGGCCCCGGTCAGACTTCGTCGAAAAACCTGCTGAGTCCGACTGAGTCCGGATGAGTCCGGGGTGGAAAAACCTGCTGAGTCCCCCTGAGTCCGGTTGCCCCCAGCACCAACCAGCTCCTCTGCGAAACACGCAATTGATAGTGACGATTATCACCTCAGCTGTGAATCGGAACGTGTTTGGTGGCTGATTTTTCTTGTTTTCAACATGTCTGAATCTGATTTCCGTATCAGCAGCAGGTGGGGCAGAGCGCAGACGACGAGAGTCGAGATACGGCGGGACCAGGGGTGTGCGGAAATTTGTAAAAAAATTTCAGAAAACAGAAAATCGAGTTTGTCAGAAAACAGAAATCAGAAAACAGAAAGGCCAAAACGGCCAGAAAACAGAAAATAGAAATCAGAAAAATTTCAGAAAAAAATACTCATTGCATTTTAACTTTTTTTCAAGTGAAGAGAGGATGTAACTCTGAATACCTTTGCCATACTTAAAGTATAATTACTGCGGAACTGCACAGATGACCTATAAGGCATTGGTAGTAGCGATGTCTCGTCAATGGCGGATATAAGGTCATTAAAGACACGCTGATAGTCTTGGCCGAGAAATAGGCTCAACAACTGATCCTGTCGAGCAGATTCTCGAGTATTTCTTGATTATTCCTTGGCTGCTAGGTGGCTGCGGCCACGTTGTTCGCGAAATAATCGAGGAATAACCGAGAAAACATGGGTAGTTTAACCGACGGCGGTGTTGACATCCAAATCTGACTCAACAATGCGTCTTACACTCCCCTTCGAGAGCATTCTTTCGCGGCTGTTTCTCGACGACCATTAATTGACGCCTAGTTCGCGGCAACCAGCTATTCTCTGAACACGACCTTGTTCTCGGCTATTGCGCGAAAATCAGGCATTTTGTGGTAATTTATCGGCTATTGCTCGGCCAAAACTCTCAGAGAACTCACCCGTATGGTAGAACGTCAGCAAAATAAGGGTTGCATCCTAGGACAGACATCGGGTTCAGACCCTCGCTGTGTGCAGCAGCTGCTGCGAACAACTAACTGCAGCGGCTGCTGACAAGGGGAAGTTGAATTCGTGCTCCTCCCTAGGATGCTACCCCTATTGTGCCAAAGTACTACCCTACGAGTGCGTTAGCAGGGTTACCGGTAAAAACGATTGTTGAAATTTCTTCATAAGAATGCAGGTCTGGCCATCACAAAAGTAAAAATAAGTGACAAGTTGCATGGAAAACGCACAAAAGCAAGTAAGAACGGCTAAATGGTAGGTGTACGCACACCCCCAACTAACAGGTTTTTTATAAATGCATATTTTCCGCCTTCTATTTTGCCGCTAAAAAAGTTAGTAGTCTCTCGATGTCTAGCAGCTACTTTAACTGCAGAATAAAAGACGACAAAACAAGCAATTGTAGAAATCTTGGGCGGGCTGAGACCCAGCAATAGCTTGTTTTTGAGCGTTTTTCCTCCGACTTTCCACTTATTTTCACTTTTGTGATGACCAGGCCTACCTTCTCAAAAAGATACCGCAATTAAGTTTTACATCGCGAACCCTGCCCTTAACAGCAATCGTACATTGAATACAAATAGTACCTCGTAAAGGACTAAATAAGCTGCGCTGTTCCACAGATCCGGATTTCGTTCATTTTTTCTGATTTTTTTCTGTTTTTTGCAGATTTTCCAGAAATCAGAAAACAGAAAGGCCAAAACGGCCAGAAAACAGAAAACAGAAACTTCCGCACACCCCTGGGCGGGACTCGGCAGGTCGCAGTCGGCCGAAAAAAAATGCACCCAAATCACGTGAGAAACACCTATATCGACTGGGTGGGACTCAGTGGGACTCAGTCGGTGCATTGGCCCCGCCCTTGTACGCATGAGAAATATCAGTATCGACCGGGGGGATTGCGCTGGGCATCAGACGGTCTCAGTCGGACTCAGTGGGTTGATTTTTTCCACTCATTTCCCACGAATTCGGTGCGTATCGACCGGGTGGGACTCAGTAGATCCACCGACTATGACGGGGGCCTAAAGCTCGAATTGAGCTGCAACTGGTCCGTTAGACTTGTGGTTTTACGGATGCTCCCACTTCTTTTCCTCAAACTCCAGCGCTTACTTGCATGAGGCTACTCTCCGCTCTCCAATTTTCGCGGCTAGTTCTCAAGCAGACAATGACTGTTCCCAGTTGGCTTTTTTTCCGTTTTCAGCATCTTGGACGATCACGGAAATCTACGGTAGATAAATGCTGTTGTACCATTTTTCAACTCAAGAATTCCTCTTTTACCATTACTCCAGCAGCCAAAATAGTAGTCTTACGAGGATTCGGAAGGTAGTCGATCAGAAAAAGGTGGGTAGTTATGGCAACCAGATCTGATCATTCCCTTGTTTGTGAAGCGCATGCTCTACAAAACATGATCGTGTCTGGGGGATTCACCCTACTCTGCTTTTTAGGGCGCAAATCAGAACCTATACTCTATTCTAAAGCGGAATATACTTTGTACCATCGCATGCGTGGGCAAAGAAATGGGAAGATATAGGGCGTCGGGGAGGGAGAGAGTTGTGAAAGCACGCACACGCACCCGATGGGATCAGGCGAATTTAGCTTTAGAATGGAGTCTTGTTGTATAGGAGAGCTACGAAAACTACAAAAACCAATCTGGGATATAGGCTTCCCGGTGTGTTATCGAACGCCTGATTATATGCCCCATGTTCCTTGTTCTCTATGTGAAGCAAAATTGAATAAGATCCTCACGAAAGAAATGTACTCCAAGTCAGGATTCTTGTCCACAAGAGCTTGAGTGATCGTAATGTCTCCCCTAATTTCGATGCACGACAGAAGTCGGTCCGGCGGTTGGGGCAGAGCGCCTTCAATATTAATACTGCATGCTGAAAGTGGACATGAAAACTTGTTCGCATATGACAATTCTTTGCATTTTCTATGTGCTGAAAATGGGTTCCCGGGCATCTCGTCCCCGCGGTGATTTAACACCACAGTCAGAGTTTGCTACAGGTAGGACTTTGATCCCCTTTCAAGGCTCAGGTTGATTACATATTTGCATGCAGTTTTCGTCGGTTTTTTTTCAGTTTCCCATACTACTAGCTTCAAACCTTCGATTAATGAAACAAAATTTATACATTTTTTGAGCGTGTCTGCTGTCTTCAAAGGCAGTGTTCACGATGATTTTCGTTGCCGAGTTTTTCACAGAAAACAATGCGTTGGTCTCCAAGTGTTATCAAAATTACGAAGAAACGAGGATAAAAGCATTCAAACGTCGTAGTTCAGTGACATTATTCTACAAAATGGACTAGTTGTCCGTTTGGATGATCATGTTCATAGTGATTGTCACCGGTGGAAAATTGGGTCAATCAAAAATAGAAGAATATTTTATGCAAAGCAGGATTAGTTAGGACCCTAAGGAAAGAACGGAGCAATAGAGAATATAGAATTACAAAGGATGGGTCCACAAAAAATTTCTTTGTCACAACAAACAGTTCCACTGAGAGTAAAGAAGCGGGGTGAGAGTAACGGATTTCGTGCCTTTCTGGTGCGTTTTTCTCGGTTTCTTCGTCACTTCAGTTCCACTCCGGGGCCAAAAATCGATTTAGCGAATAATTTCAAAATCAAAGATTATAGTGAATACAGCCTTTAAAGGGAGAGAGAGAGAGAGAGTTGTCTCGATCGCATAGCTTCCATAGCTTAACACGACAACGAGCGGAATTACGACGGCTCAGAAATATCCCAAATCCGGATGGCGGAACTGATAAGAATAGCTGCTTTCAGCATGTATTTGTCGTTTTTGAAAACGGTTGAACAGAGGTGAAGCAGGAAGAGGAGAGAGTCGCAAAAAGAAGAAAGTTTAATCGTTTGCGACTTTGCGACAAGTTCATTTAGCCAGAAACTGGAGCCGGAGCTCTAGATCTCGCCGTCAGTATTTTTTTATTGACTATCTGCTGGATCTTCGAAACTTGTTATATATTCTATTCATAAGTTGAAGAAATTGGCTTACGCTCTGTTTTTATCTGAATCGATTCGTTGAGATGCATCTGACTGTCCGTCAAACGAGATGTCAGAAATTTTTCCTGAAAAAAGGGTGAACAGAGGAAAGTCTGCATTAGGCCACAGCCAGAAGAGTTGAGCATCGAATTTTTTCGAAAGTATGAAGGCGATTTCTGACAAAGGCCAAGGCTAATGCTTTACAAGCTGTTCGCGTTCTCAGACAGTAACACTGATCGGACCGTTGGCTCTGAATGGCCTCTCCGGGCTGATCGCGGGAGGATTTTAAGGCGCCGGTTGGACCGACGACAGAAGTTTCGGTCGGATCGCGGGCCCATAGCAGTGATGTCCTATTTCCAGTCACAGACTCACGCCTTCCCACGTCTTTTGAGTCCGTGACCCAAAGTGGGGTTTTTCTAGGAATTACTGGGTTGCCAACGGGTAACGAAAGGCGTACGGAGCGTGGTGATAGTGCAAGGAATATTCGTAAACAGAATAGTCTCCCTGATGGTATGGTGGTAGGATGTCGAGAATCTTCTTTGCGTTCGCTCACCCTCATATTGGACGCGATTTGCAGTTTCGGATTCCCTTCGATCACAACATGCATCCCTTTGCTTGTAATGTTTCTCAGAAACGGCATGTGAATGCTCTCAAGATTTGTGTTGTTGCGAACCTCAATGGCGGTGCCTCCTAAAATTTCTAGCGGTATTCAAATATGTCGATCTGTATGCCAAATTAGAGAAAAATTTCCTTCTTCGTTTTCGGTAATGGATTGGCTCCTAGTGTCACCGACAATTTGCAGGGCAGGCAAGTTCAATTCCTTCCACTTCGAATTGATCATTGAAATTACTCCATGAATCACTCGAATGTTCTTGATCAACCCCTGCAATGATAGTGGATGACAATAGTTATTTTCAAACAGGAACAAAAAAAAACTTCTTTATTGTGAAATTCTTGGAGACATACCTGCAGGATTTCTGAAGTTGTTTCATTGATTGTCAAGTCTCCATTCAGAATGACGCAACGCCCAAAAAACGACGAATTGTTCGATACTGCCATTTCCTCGAGTGTGTGCATGTCGCATTCTGGAAAATACACTAGAGGTAAGGCAAGATTTCTCCCCTGCTACCGCAGAATAGTTTTTCTGACCCTATGTAATTTCATTAGAGGAGAGAAACTCTGGTTGGCATTTGCGGACAACCGCAAACGCATTTGTGGACCATATCGTCCCAGCACGACTATCCGTAGCTCCAAGACGATTTTACGGTTGTCCTCAGCTGCGGACCTTTGTGACGTAGAGCCATACGCGGAGCCGGCTTCATTACATCGCGGACAATGTGTGCACAGCGCTGGAAAGATCGCAGAACAGTCCCTCTAGAAACCGGGAGGTCCAAACGTCCTCGGATGTCGTTGAGGGACTGCGTACTGTTCGACACGTGCAATAAGCATCTCATCACGCCTGGACAACTTCCTAGGCCGACCACCTTGATTCTTCTTCCTATATGCAGCAGGTTTGTTCAAATATCTGTCGATGCACTCGTGGGATCTCTCCAGTTGAACAGCAATTTGCCGGTTGGAGATGCCCTCACTGTATAGGTTGTCCACTTGGGCCTGCTCGGCAACAGGAAGCCTTGTGCCCCTTGGCATAACTTCGCAAAATGTCTTCGCTTTCTCATGTGTCATTTTGATACCTAAGCTGAGACGGGAATTAATCCACACATTGAAAAAAGTTAAGTGGTCCTATAGTGTTGCACCACTTGCGAGGGTTTCTTTTCCGAAAAGATTCCATTATTTGCTACTAGATGAACCGGATTTCCTGAAATCTTGGTTCCTAGGATTCCCGAAACTTTCGAATCCAGTGGTCGTGTTCACAGGTTACGAAATCCATGGTCTGATCTCCTGGATGCAAAAATTAGGGGGACTCTATAGTTTTGCACCGCACTGTACCATCCGTTGTGGTAGCTTTATGAAAGCGGTACCTACGATAATACTCCTTGTGGCCTCATGATCAAGTTAACTTTTTTTAAAGCGTTTTTAGTTGAAAAATGTCAGTTTTTTACTGGCGCCATACAATGATATTCTCTCGCCATAGACAAAAGTCAATCCCCAACTCAACCAATTTTATTTTTAAACTGAACAAACACTCTTGTGATGTTTTCTGAACACCCGTACCTTGAGCAGCGATTTCAGGAATACTTGTCTGCGCTGGGTTAGGCGAATTAGAGCACATTCAATCGAGGCTCATTCAAAGTCAGCCTCGCTTTTGGATGCTGCCCATAACGAGCAGTTCCATTGCAGGACAGTCATCTTGCTTACCTCTCGCTATCGGCAGCAGCTGCTGCTCTTAGCAACAGCTAAGAGCAGCAGCTGCTTCCGATAACGAGGGGTTCTAGCCCAGCTTCCGTCGGCAGCAGCTGTTATTGGCAACTAGGAGTTCAATATGATGTTAGCTCTGGGATGCATTACCTGTTGTATGTCGTACAAACCTACTAGTGCGTGAGTATCTTCCGCGCAGAAGTAGATTGGAGTCAGATTTATTCAGGCGGTTCTTTGGTTAATCGGGACCGGCCTATCGTAAAAGCCGAAGTGGAAGAATCTTTCCTGAGAAAGACATGGCGAGGCCCCTTCTATTCATTGCTCTGCACGTTACAGTCCAACTCACGGCATTCTTGTATGTAGGTGTTGTCTATGTTTAATCCTCCAGAAGCATTTCTTAACCTCATCAAGTCTTTGAATGGTATACAAAGCTTTGGATTTCCATGGATCGCTATCCTGGCTACCTTAAAAAGCGCCATATAAGGTAGGTGTGTTGTGCTGTCTATATTCAATCTTAAAAACCAGTTGTAGTGCAGCTTTACAAACCGGAAGACTTGTGTTGGCGAAAAGGACTTCTTGAAGACTTGGTAAATTTCCTCTGTCACCGGTACTCCATGTCAGAAGCTCATTATAGGCAATGGTTATCGGTGCTGAAATGATTCGAAAGGCCTTCTACCAAATTAAGTCTAGCAAATGTACGAAGGCGCGAGCTTAGTGACACGATGGCTTTTTGTAATGAGTCAGACGAAGAAGAAGCAGGCGAAAGTGTCCTTGCAGAAAAACGAAGTCTTTTCTGTTACTATTGGTTTCTAGCAATCGAGTGATTCACTTACATTCGTCTTGTAACTGATTGACTTTCCGTAAATTTTGAAATGGGGATAGTGACTTGAGTTCTGTTTGCACAATGTGTAGCAAACTTGCAGTTCTAAAAAAACAGATTTGTTTATTACTGCCTTGCGTACAATTTGCTTCCGTTTCAAAGCTTTTTCAACGCTCGTTTGCCTCTGTTGGCATAAACCCGCGACAGAGATGGCATTTTTGTAGGTTGGCGAATAATCTTCACTTACCTTAGAGTTTGAAACGTCAAAAACCTTTCTTTGATTCCAATGGCTTACGTCGGCAACAAACCGACACTCAGAAGAGGCGTGAGCACGAATTTAAATGTGTATTTCGAATTTTTGAGAAACCATCTTCTCTAACAGAGCGATCTACCAAATTTTGCACATTCACTTATCACTGAGAAGCGGTCTGCAGGAGATCAATATGCATGAATTTCTAGGCAACACGCTCGTCACAGGTGGGCAGGAGCGGTTGTGCTGCGATGAGTTCCGTGTACACTGATCTCCGACCAACCGTTCCTTATTGATAAGTAGGAGTGCAACTTTTGCGGGACTACACTACATATGAGGCTGTCCACGTAAGAATCGAGATAGATCGGTACACCAAGAAAAATTTGCCGTTTTTATATTTTATATCGCTAGAGCACCCCGAAAAACTCAGGTGCTCGCTTCTAGCATTTTCTAAAAACTTTTAAAAAATTTGTTATAAAATTCCAAAGTTGGGCATTTCTTCGACTTTCCTTCGCATAGATACTCAATGTAAACGAATTCTTATGACAAAAAAAAATAGAAGAGGCAATCAGCTATCAGGAATTGACTGGCGTTATCAGAATTTTAAAAACCGCGCCCTGTGAAAAAAAATTATTTTCTCTGAGCACAGATCCTGCAAATAGAGACTATGCTCAAAAGATGCGCCGTAGTCGTTTTGTCCATAACCAATTCAAAATCAAAAACAGAAAGACACAAACAACCTCATTTTTCGGATTACGTGAGAAAATGTCCGAATGGTGGGAGAGAAAATGTCCGCGCGTCGCGTGCGGAGAAAATGTCCGCGAAGGGGGAGAAAATGCCCGCAGAGGGGGGAGAAAATGTCCGCGGAGGGGGGAGAAAATGCCCGCGAGCCAAGATAGAGGTGAGAAACTGTCCGCAAAGGAAGAAGCGTCTGTCCGCAACACAATTTCATCAGATCCTTCTGGGGTTGAAATTTCGACAACAAACAGATTCGAGTATCAGATTTCCAGACTTCGTTGCATGGTTATACAGCGTATAAACACACAATTAATTAAAACACGTTGATTTGGCGAGCTTCAACATCGAAGTTGTGCTTGGTAAGTACAATCATGGCAACAGAAAAAGACATCTCTACTAAGCATACTGTAGATTGCGGCATATTCGACGACAAAGTTATATTTTTCTCCTGGATTTCGGAAAAAAACACCGGGAATGTTAAGAAACGGCTTTCACTATTTTCCAGCGTAATTTCGTTGATCCCATTTTTACTTTCTAAAGAAATTCATATTCGCGTGGCTGATTAACTTCAGGATATGATACATCTACTTGCTGGAATATCCGGTAATTCGCGAGATTCTGAAAAGCCACAATAAGCAACTGGCTAAGCGAAAAATTCTGATTTTCGCGAAAAATTGTGTCGCGTTAATAGGTGTACATTACGTCACATGTGTATACGACATCATGTCCCAGGTGCGCTGTGTCCTCGAGGCTCAAGCTTCTTGAGAATACCCCCGCCGCAACTCGACTCAACATTTGCTATGGACCACCCCGAACTCATACGGTGTTCCGAAATACGGTATATTGAAGGTTGTGGGGCGCACAAAAATACGATTTCAAGATTAAGATTTTGGCCCAATGCGTAGGTAGATCAAAAATGACCAATGCCTCCATTTTTTCCAGATTTGCAAAATTGAAACGTTTTGAGACCGAGCTCTGCTCACTGGGTTATTTGGGGCGCTAAACGCAGATATACCATGACGGTTTTTCAAAAATTTTCGGAATACCACTGTAGGTTATGATGAGAAAAAGGTGAACTAAAATCAAAAACAACCCCTATATTTAAACCCCATTCTGAGTGCAGGGTGGCAACTTCTTGCAACCACAGTCCATTTTTTCAATGACTTAAAAACACGCAGAAACCATTATCAGAACCTCTCCCAGATAACATGAAAAAAATGAAGTGTGAAAACGGACCTGTGTTTTATAGTTGTACAATTTCGAAAAAAAATGTCGAACAAACAATAATCGAAATTTTTTCGTTCGAAATATTTTCGAACGAACAAAAATTGAAAAGTTTCCGTTCGAAAAAATTTCGAAATTTTGGAAGTCGAATGAACGAAATTCGAAACTAATCGAAATTTAGATTTTTTCCGAAATTCCGTATTTTTTCAAAATTCGTCGAAAATTTCGGGCTTTTTTCGAAATTTGTCGGAAATTTCGAAATTCGTTCGAAAGTATTCCGAACGAAAGAAATTCGGAAAAATTTCGAAAAATCGGATTTCGAGCGAACGAAAATCGAAACCTTTTTGTTCCAAAAAATTTCGAACAAACGAAATTTCCAACGAACGAAAAAAATTACGAAAGATCTTTCGAAAACTTCGTTCGTGTACAACTATACTGTGTTTGTATGAACACCGTCTCAATTTGCGAAAAACCACACGATACCTTCATAAACGGGGAACGCTTCATGCACAGACGCTATTATTCACAGAACTGGTTATTACACATAGCAAAGAAAGGTTTGGTTATGAAAACTTCAATCAATCTCATTTAAGTAGGAGTCCTTCGCTTTGCGAATGTCTGCTCCATAGACGAAGTTTGCTCCAATACAGACGCTTCTTCCTCGGCGGACATTTTCTCCCCCTCTGCGGACATTTTCTCCCCCTCCGCGGACATTTTCTCCCCCTCCGCGGACATTTTCTCCCCCTCCGCGGACATTTTCTCCCCCCTCGCGGACATTTTCTCTCCCCTCATTCGGACATTTTCTCCGTAAAGGCATTTTTCGATCGATTGACGCTCGCAGGAGAAACATCTCCGTGCAAGAGGCGAGGCCGCTCATGCATTTGAAAAATCGTTTCAGTAGTAACTGAGTACTGGGAATCGATTGAAGCAGAGTTTGGCGAAAATCTATTTTATTACTTTCACTTCATGAATTTGTACTTTTGGTGCACGAAAATCTCTTTTTTACCACACCCACTGAGCACAAGATTAGGGAGTTCATTGCACTCTGAAGTAGCGTAAGGTGTGTTTGGTAACTTGTGGGATTAGCATGGAATACGGTTCGACGAAAAATAAATCTATCATAGACATTCGACACTACGTACATAGCTTTTGAGTGAATGAGTAATTTGAATATCGTATTCTTAGAGCACCCTCAACAAATTAATTGTTCGGATAATCATTCTTGAAAATTTCTGAATGATTGAATTTTTGGAATATAGCCTTTCTAAATTTACCGAATGATTTTTTTTCTGGATTACCACGTTTCTAAAAATTTCGAATTAAACAAATAAATTCGAAATACTGTTCTCTACTCTGTTCGAACAAATATTCGAAACATTTATCCGAATATTGATACGAATATTCGAGTTTTCGACTTATGTTTTTCAGAATGATTTCTGAACATTCATGAATATCGCCCCAAATTGGCCGAATAGGATCTGTGTTCAGAGAAAATAAAAAATATTTTGTTCATAGGGCGCGATTTTGAAAATTCTGATAACGACAGTCGATTCCTCATATTTGATTGCCTCTTATAAAAAACTTTGATCAGAAGGATTTATTTACGTTAAGGATCTATGCGAAGGAATGTTCGAAAGATGCCCAATTTGGAATTCTATAACAATTTTTGAAAAAGTTTTCAGAAAATTATAGAAGCGAGCACTTGAGTTTTTTTTTGGGTGCTCTGGCGGTATAAAATATAAAAAAGGCAATTTTTTTGTGTACCGATCTATCTCGATTCTTACGTGGATAGTAGAGTGAGGACTTTTTGAAGAGAGACCGACCGAACGAATTTCGAATAAATTCGTTCATTTTTTATTTCGAACGAACGAATTTCGAATAAATTCGTTCATTTTTTATTTCGAACAAACGAATTTCGAATAAATTCGTTCGTTTTTTATTCCGAACGAACGAATTTCGAATAAATTCGATCATTTTTTATTCCGAACGAACGAATTTCGAATAAATTCGTTCATTTTTTATTCCGAACGAACGAATTTCGAATGAATTCGTTCACTTTTTATTTCGAACGAACGAATTTCGAATAAATTCGTTCATTTTTCATTTCGAACGAACGAATTTCGAATAAATTCGTTTACTTTTTATTCCGAACGAACGAATTTCGAGTAAATTCGTTCATTTTTTATTTCGAACGAACGAATTTCGAGTAAATTCGTTCATTTTTTATTTCGAACGAACGAATATTCGAAATTCGAATGACGAATAATTTAAGCATCCATAGCATTATCGCGCAACTGCGAAGTGAGCGGCACTAACAAGTTGAATTCTTCTTCTAGAGCTTTATCTCCACTTACAATTGGAATTAATAAGGCACGACTCATCTCTAGACCTGTACGGGCTACAACGCAAAGAATGCTACAATATCAACTTTTCCTCTGTAGCTTAGCCTAAGGAGCTTATTCGAGGACCTTACTAACTTTGCCTGCCCCATAGGCCAGCGAGATTGGTGGAGCCGAGCTCCATAGTTATCTCCAGAGGGTGCTTTCGCCTCTATGGTTTAGAGACACTGTTCACGATAATCTTTAATTTTGAGATTATTCGCTATATTGATTAACTGGCCCCCGGGTAGATCTAAAATGACGTAGAAATTGAGGAAAACGCACCAGAAGTACATGCAATTCTTAAGTATCACCCCGCCTCTTAAGTATCTCAGGAATTGTTTGTTGTGACAATGGAATCTTTTGTGGACGCGTCCTTTGCAATTTTTTACTCTCTATTGCTCCGTTCCTTCCTTAGAGCCCTAACTGATTCTGCTTTGCATGAAATATTCTTCTATTTTCGATTGACACAGTTTTCCAACGGTGACAACCACCATTAACATGTTTATCTGACCGGACAACTAGCCCATGTTAAAGAATAATGTCACTGAAATACGACGTTTTAATGCGTTTCTCGCCATTTCTTCGTAATTTTGGTAACACTTGAAGGCCAGCGCATTGTTTTATGTGAAAAAATCGCGGATGAAAATCATCGTGAACACTGCCTTTGAATGAGAGGCGCAGAGTTCTGCTGGAGCCAACAACGGGGTTCGGCTCCACCGACCTGGCTGGCTTACTCTGAGAGAATCTTTTGCGCTAGTACCGTGATGCTCCCGTGATTCGCCTTCGTTCCGCTATAGTTACCCAATCGACTCATCTGTTGACATTCTCGTTCTCATACCGTGATAATACCGCGATCGTTGAGAGGTTTACGGCGCTAATACCGTGGTGCACTCGCGATCCGCGATGGTACCGTGATCGTCTCCCCCCGCTCCCGCGTTCTCATGTTGTGCAGATTTGTAAAGCAGCGCGAAATGCGGCGAGGGCAATAGCTTATAGCTTCGTGTTGATCTGATAGGAAACACTCGCTCGGGTGAAACATGTTGTTGTTGTTGTTGTTGTTGCCCATATTCCACCATATACACTGATCCTGGATCCAACTTCCGGCTCGTAGACGACATAATCGAAGCAGATTGGGATCCTCTTCTTTGGAGGATCCCGAGATGGGGCGTTATTCAACCCTCTTTTTCTTTTTTTTTCAATTTTTTTTTGTCTTTTTTTATTCATTTTTTTTAGCTTTTATTTATTTTTTAGCTTTTTTGTTTTTTTCTTTTTTCATACTTATATGATCAAAGTGAACAGTCAATGAATTATCAAAGTGACAGGAAATTGACGACTTCCACTGGTTTGAGCCAGAGATCTTCGATTGTAAGGTGCGCTGGCTTTCCAGAGCATGAGAACATGTGAGGTAGTGTGTGTTCCTCGAGCCCACAGTCAGGGCAAAGTGGGTTATCGGCTGCTCCTATCTTATGCAGATACCATTGAAACTTCGAGTAGAAACCACTCCGGAGCTGGGATAGCGCTGCCCGATTTGATCTTGGTAAAGTCTCCTCCTCCTTCGCAATCATCGGCGGCGGTCCACCTAGCAGGGGAGAGTTCATAGTACCCAAGAACTCTTTTACAAACTCCTTGTGAACTTCTTTCCGAATGCTCTCTTGTTCCAGGTCTTACCGACATTGGCTTCACAGTTCTGACATGCTTCCTGATCTGTCTAGGCGGTTCCGGCTTCTTCCTCATGTCGTGCGATGGGTGTTCAGGGTCCATTGTCGCAACCGTACGATATTGACGAGTCAGCATCTCATTATGAGCTTGGACTGGCATGATTCCCGTCTCGTTACTCAGGTGGGTGGTGCTCGCCATCGCCAGGCTTCCCGTTGCGGTCCTCAAGGATGCATTTTGACACGCTTGTAACCGGTCCCAGTGAGACGGTGCAATGAGCGGACTCCAGGCTGGAGCAGCGTATGACATCAGGGATTGTCCGACGGCACGGTAGGTCAATGTGAGCAGCTCTTTGTTTTGTCCCAGTTCCTTCCTGCCAACGCTTTCAAGAGGTTTGCTCGTTTAGCCGTCTTCTTACGAACAGCTTCCGCATGTAGTCGTCCCGTCATCATAGTATCGAAATGATAGCCGAGAATCGTCGGATTTCTTTCGTGCGTGATTTGCGTCCCATTTATGAACACTTTCGGCACGTATCTCGCTTGAGCAGGATGTGTTGTAAGAAGAGAGACAGTGGTCTTTTGGAGCGACAGTTGAAGATGTAGATCTTCCAGGGCCTTTGTTAGCATCGGAAGATAGTCGTTCAGGCGTTTTTCGCAGGTTCCCACATCTGGATGTGATGCAACCAAAGTTAGGTCATCCGTATATCCGACTAGGCGTGTTTCTGGTGGTGGTGCCGGGTGAAACATCGAGAGGGCCTGGATGCGGTACCATCAGAAGGCTGGAAGAATCTCGCGATCGTCATGCGATAGTTCCAAGCTCGGTTCGTCGCGGATCCGCGATGTAACGCCCCGAATACGTCAATGTATAGACGCGATCCGCCCTCAAGTGTAAACTGGTAGGATCTCGCAAGTGTTCCGTGATAGGCCCAGGCTCGACTCCTCGCGGTTTTGCTATAGAGCATCGTGGGAGCATCGATGAACGAACGCGGTACACTCTCGGTTTGAGACTGGCAGAAATTCGCGATCGTTGCGCGATAGCCCCATGCTAGAATCCTCTCGGCTTCTACCAGAAACCGGAGATTCTATCCGTGAACGATCGCGGGGGATCCTCTCAGAGTATGGAGCGAGCAAAGTTAGGATCATTCAACGCAGAATTTTACGTAGATTTCAAAAACGACCCTCACCAGGTTAAAGAGTTATAGGCGAAAAACCGGTGTTTCGTAAAATGAATTAGGCTGGAGGATCGAGAATAATTTTTTAAACTGGAAGCACAAGTTGACGCAGAATTCTATCTCCAAGCACAAAAAAGTTATGGACGAAAAACCGGCAGTGACACCCACACAATCTTGAAAATGACTTGCATGAGTGTTGGCTGACTTTCATTCTTTTTCGGGGCGCGTACTGGGGGGAGATCGGAGTACGGGGCGGAATTTATTGCTCCGTCGGCCAATCGACAGACGTCTCTCCACCCCTTAAGACGTGGGTGATTGGTCAACGGAGGGATAAACCCCACCCCCACGTATTCCCATCTCCTCCTGTGCCTCGGGGCGTTTCACCGGTTTTCCCAATTTTCCCAATGACGGAGGTTCCCCCTTCACCTGCCAAGAGGTGAGGGTTGGTGGAGTTCATGGCTCCACCCAACGAAGCTATGTTTGGTGTTATCATTGCCCAGCGGCATGGACAAATGGGAGTGGCCAAGTGCGATTGCCATATGGCTCCCCCTGTTAGAACCGCCCTATTAGCCTCATCAGACGGTGTGGGGAAAAAATTAGTTCTTGCGTTCGGGAAAATGGAACAATGGAGTAATGAAGAGACTGACATCAGTCTTGAAAGGTATGTCGATTCCTTCATACATTGGAGCTGACTTTCATATGTTTTGTTAAACCAGCTCGGGTATTCAAATTGGAATAACGTTCGAATATTCACCTCTGCGAATAATCGAATTCGAATAATATTCGAATATTCACCTTTCCCGAATAGTCGAATTCGAATAATATTCGAATATACACCTTTCCCGAATAGTCGAATTCGAATAATATTCGAATATTCGCCTTTCCCGAATAGTCGAATTCGAATAATATTCGAATATTCACCTTTTGCAAATAGTCGAATTCGAATAATGTTCGAATTTTCACCTTTTGCGAATAGTCGAATTCGAATAATGTTCGAATTTTCACCTTTTGCGAATAGTCGAATTCGAATAATGTTCGAATTTTCACCTTTTGCGAATAGTCGAATTCGAATAATGTTCGAATATTCACACTTTTCGAATATTCGAATGTTCGAATAAAAATTCGTTCGAAAAATTCGAATATTTATTCGAACTCGAATATTCGGTCCTCACTCTAGTGGATAGCCTCATATATAATCGATCTCTGGATGATGGAAGCCGCGACGCTGCTATGATGGCTTTATCATAAGAGTCGAGCGGTTGTTTCTAAGAAAATACAATAGTAGAAAAGGAGAAACAACCGTTCCGCTCCCAAGATAGCGAGATAATAGATACAACGCT
Source organism: Aplectana chamaeleonis (assembly GCA_029168955.1). Taxonomy (NCBI): domain Eukaryota; kingdom Metazoa; phylum Nematoda; class Chromadorea; order Rhabditida; family Cosmocercidae; genus Aplectana; species Aplectana chamaeleonis. The sequence goes on along the minus strand of JAPDOI010001690.1, from coordinate 113,471 downwards.
ATTAGGGATAAGATACAAACCATACTTCCTGATCTTTTCAGAGCTTCAACCTCTGATTCCAGGAAAGGAAAGATGTCTGAGTGAAGACTAACCGCTCTGCTCTTCTTTTACACCCTACCCATGCTTTTGTGGCAGCAGAATATGACGCAGAAATTCAATACAAAAATGGGAAATCGGATGTCTGATAACTGCATTAGGCAACTGATTTATCATTTTTGTATTGAGATTTTGCGGCATTTGCCGCTACCGGAAAAGCATGATTAGGGTGTAAAAGAAGTGCAGAGCGGCAAGTCTTCATTCAGACGCCGTTCCTTTACTGGGTTCAGCGGTTGAAGCTCCGAACAGGATAGGAGATAGACCATTATAATTTGCCATCGGCACAAAATTCTCACTCACGAATTATCCTATTAAAGTTGCGCTTTGGCCTATTGAGGCAAGCTGAAACCTGTTTTACGTTTGCCATGCTAAGACGCGTATGAACATATGTTAAGACAACGGTATTAACAATGTTGCTAGTATAAAAGGCTTCTCATCTCACCGTGTGCTTCAGTCAGCTCTTCGGACCTGGAAAGGGGGGCTGCAGGCCGACGAATTTCACCGGAATACGCTGTTCCGCGCCCCTTTTGACATCGATGCGCTGATCGGAGGCGTGGCTCAGCGGCCACTTGCCGCTGGCAGTGACGCGTGATCATCGCAGTGCCAAAACACTGCGGTGCCCATCGTAACCCTTCACAAATCCCCCTTCCGTCGATTTTGGATCACTCAGCGCAGTTAAGAGGTCTGCAGAGTTGCATCGACCAGCGATTGGTCGCCGAGCGTCAGTCTTGACGCGGCGACAAAAATGTTTCTTGACATTATCGTTGCCGCGTTGGTGGCCGCTCGCTGGCAGTTATGCGGGGTTGTCTCAGCGTCAAAACGCTCTGGTGCCTCCTCGTCGCCCTTCACGCCGCGTCGGTCGCACTCGTCGCTGAATGTCCTTACCTGGGCTGTGTGGAACTCTTCCGATTCTGTTTCCGTTACGCCGGTGTTTCTGTGCTATTCAGTCCCGCTTCCGTTTAAGACTTCTGAGGGCCGGAAGCGGAAGGACGTAGTGCTGTACGGTTAATGGTAGTGGGTCTAGGCAAGGGTGTTTAGAGGCATTATAAGGCGCTGAAAATCTTCTTCGAGCATTTGTGTTCAATACAACATCTGTGCCTGGTTGAGATTCTCGACAATGTCCGGGGTTTCAAATTTGCCCCCCCCCAGAATGATGACACAAATCAGGCCTGACAATGAATCGACCGCTTTTTTAGGAATTTTTTAAACAGCTTTTTGTCCGAAATTTAATGATTTTTGTGGGGCTTTCCGCTAAAGTCCTGTTATTCGTTTGTCTACCTACACAACAGCAATAAGAATCCAGACACGTTTTTTTACACTAACAGCCTGTCCTCCAGGAAGGAGTCCAGTGGAGACAGGTGGAGGTGGTCACGAGCAGCGGCACTGCGCGTTAGAGACGGATCGAAAACGAACTTTTCTTTTCTCGCCGAAGAGATTCCTTTTGCTTTCTGAATTTGTTCGTATGGAGTTAGCTCCGGTAGGCGAGGTCCAAAATAAAATCTAAACAGTCATCGGAGAGAATCCGAAGATTGACTTCTGATCAGCCTTGGACACATAACGCGTCCGCTTACATTCAGCTACACCTGGTACAGCCTGAAGTGACGAAAAAAGACGACTTTGATCGTATATGGTTGCAGCACTCACGACATGGTTGCACATTGCGTCCTACAAACTTTCATTGTGACGAATCATTGTAGAACTTACGTAGAATGCTATGCTTAGAGGTTATTGAAATGAGGTCGGCAAAGTTAGTTGAAGGCAGCGTTTGCGCAAAAAACTGTGTTCAACTTTGTTTCACTATTTACGGCAGGCAGGCTTACCAGGTGCGATATATCGCAGATAGATAACCCAAAACACTCAAATTTCAGAGAAAATTTGTTTGAAAATCCCGGAGTATTCAGCTTCATCTTTAACACGTCTGTGTGTGGCTTATGTACTACACACTGGTTTAGCCCTGAACTGGTTTAGCCCCTTTAACTTTTGGGCTGATTATTCCTTCGGCCTTTAAGTTGTCAAGAACTCTCTAAAAATAACAGGCTTTCAATATACACGCTTGAACGCGAGGATCTCTCGAAATAAAGAATATGGAAAATTGGATTCCCTTGGTGTGTCGGAGCGTGTTGTAGCGCTTCTCTTCCTTGTGCTAGATGATCGACCGGGAAAATGCATTTTCAGACGACGGAACGGTTTTATGAATACGCGGCGTTGAGGTCCCAATCTTTGCCACTTATCTCCAATTGGTTCAAACTTTGTATTGAGAGCAAAAGCCAATTGCAGTTTTCCGCGCGGACGCTGCCTTTAAAGCCTACTTTTGACTGCAGGTGGTCGCTGCGGCCATGCGAGGGACAACTGTTCGTATTTCATCGCGCGTAATGGAAAGCCGCTCCAATTGTGATAGCTTCGTGGCATACGTCCTACATCGCTGGGTCGCGGCGACGAAATCCTATGTTTTACTGCATCGTTGCTTGAAGAGCGATTCTCAATGGTCGCTGACCATCGCTCCATCGCGGCCAAAATGGCAGCGATGGAGCGATCGCCAGCGAATGAAACGTTCCGTATAATGAAAGTTGATCCTTTCACATGACAAGATCAGTGTTTTTGAGTCGAAACGCGTTATTGATGAATACCAGCCATTAATTTCACTGATTGACTGAATTTCTTCTATCGGCCTACGCAGTATGAACAGATTCGCTGCCGCTGCTACATCGCTGCAGCAGCGGGTGCAGAATCGCTGCGATGAAAAACAGCAGCGATGCAGTCAAAACTAGGCTTGAGCCAAAATAATGCTGTGTATTGTCGATGGAGGAGAGTCGACAAAGCCCGCATATCCATTGGCGAAGCCTACACATGGTTAATGGGGGAGCCCGGCTGCAAAGCCCGTATATCGTTTGGCGAAGCCAAACGAATGCTACTTACACATTGTTGATGAAGAGATGCCGGCGAATTTTGTCTATCGTTTAGTGGAGCGAAACGAGTGCTATACATAGCCAATAACAAAGGCAGCCATAAGTTGACCTATCATTATCCATTTCTTAGTTTATCCATTTCTTTTATTGTTGTCCTACTATATTGAGTCTCCTTAACTGGCCGTTTAGGTGTTGCGTTCGGAGAAGCTTCAGGTTTATACGCGTCTCAACATGGTAAACGTGAAACTGTTTCAACTTGCCTCAATAGACTGAATCGCAACTTTAACAGGATAATTCCTGAGTGAGAATTTTGTGCCGATGACAAATTATCAACTTGCCTAGGAAGTATATAGGTAAAACCACATCGGTGAACAAGATATGGCGGACTGAAGCCCTAAACTCGGAAAACGTTAGCGCACTAATAGAGTGAGCCCAAACGTTGTGGGCTGGTTAGGGCTACTCGCGTCGAGTGGTGACTTTCTGCGCTCTCTGATTAAAACCGTATCCATGAATACTTACCTACACTGTTCCCAATCACTGGTGGCGTTCTGTTGGCCAGTAATATTTACCCTCCCACAGTCTTGATGCCCTGTCTGCTGGAGGATGAGAGCTTAAATAAAGTGTTCACAATTAAAACAGTCTATGAGTTTTCATCTCAATCGAAATTTTTAAAGTCCATGTCGGAAATGCAAAAAAAAACAGCTGTAAACGAGCCGTGAATAGCCCCACGCGGCCTCAAACTTGGATGTGGCGTGCCCGACCCACCCACTTTCTGAACGGCCAACGAGGAAGTGGCTGGTTGGGCCTGCCACATCCAAGTTAGGGACCGTTTAGGGACATTCATGGTGGTTTTTATCGTTCACAGTGTCTTCGTGTATTTAATCTCTTCCAAGCAATCGGTATGCCAGCTTCAGCTCACAGGGTGGTAAGGCGAAGAAGAGCAGGGAAACGTAGGCGCCAATCATGTGAAAATACGTAAAATGAAGGATTTATGAAGCAAACTGGTTTTTTATCATTCCAATTCGATCATATGATTACAAATCTTATCTTAATCAATCGCCCTTCGTTCTTCCGTTAGATTCAATAGCAAACGTTCAGACAATTTGAGTTTTCGAACGCTTGGTCAATGGAATATCGTCTCACAATCTTCTTCACGTAGTACATAATTAGAGCGGTCAGAAGGTTAAAGGCAATGTTCATGACATGATAAATGGGCGTGCTGTCAGTTCATCGCTTCTTCTTACGGATGGTGATTGGATATCCTTCCATATAGTTAACTCTTTCGCTGGATATAGCAAGCTGCAGTGCCCTCTAGAACTCAGAATTTTTCATTCAAACTTCGTTCAGGGGCTTATTTGAGGGTGCTGAACACGAATGCGAGGTTCGTCTTCAGTTCAACGGAAGATTATACGTATAAGGTATAGCCTAGCTCCCTCATTTTGAGCTGGTCGAAGCAATCGTTAATCGTGAGTCTCAACTGAGTGAACAACGTGAATTTAGGCCCCCGTCATAGTCGGTGGATCTACTAAGTCCCACCGGGTCGATACGCACCGAATTCGTGGGAAGTGGGTGGAAAAAATCAACCCACTGAGTCCGACTGCGACCGTCTGATGCCCACCGCAATCCCCCCGGTCGATACTGATATTTCTCATGCGTACAAGGGCGGGGCCAATGCACCGACTGAGTCCGGCTGAGTCCCACTGAGTCCCACCCGGTCGATATAGGTGTTTTTCACGTGATTTGGGTGCATTTTTTTCGGCCGACTGCGACCTGCCGAGTCCCGCCACATCTCGACTCTCGTCGTCTGCGCTCTGCCCCACCTGCTGCTGATACGGAAATCAGATTCAGACATGTTGAAAACAAGAAAAATCAGCCACCAAACACGTTCCGATTCACAGCTGAGGTGATAATCGTCACTATCAATTGCGTGTTTCGCAGAGTAGCTGGTTGGTGCTGGGGGCAACCGGACTCAGCGGGACTCAGCAGGTTTTTCCACACCGGACTCATTCGGACTCAGCAGGTTTTTCGACAAAGTCTGACCGGGGCCTTAGAAGGCGTGAATCAGACCTGAGTAGACCTCTGAAACACTCGAATCATATAAAGTAGAATCTTTTCATTCGTAATCTGACCATTGCTGGTGCAACCTACAGTGGTTAGAAATCGACAATTTATTCTGCAATAGAATTTTTGTGAAAATTCAATTTTTTTCTCCTTAAAGGCAGTGTCCACGACAAACATCGTTTTCGAGTTTCCATCAGAAAACGAAGGTTTAGAGTCTGACTGTTTCATCAGTGAAGAAAGAATCATGAAAAACGCGGTGAAACATCCAAAATCAGCTCTGCTTCTTGAAAGCCACATTTCAACGGTGGATGAGTCGCGCGGGCATGGGCCTGAGGTAGACATGTGCAAAATTGCGCCCCAATGCTAAAACTCAGCCGCGCTTGCGCTCCAATGCTAATGTAGAGGCGGACCAAAATGTTCCTCGGAAATCTCGACCGCGAGCGGAAGGGCTGGCGCGAGCGCACTTCGGAGCCGTATAAAGCTTTTCCGGGCTGGTTTTCGTTCTTTTTTTCGACCCAAGTGCTCCAATGATACCCTAAACTTTCGATTTCCGGCCAGAAACCAAGGACGAAATTTCTCGTGGACATTGCCTTCAACGCTTTGAAAGCTCTGCAATAGGACTAGGCATGCGACTCTGCGAAAGAGTCGACCGGCTATACTAATTATTTAAAGAAAACTGACAGACCAGTGTTTCTGAAAAAAAAACTCGTACATACATTGATATTGAATCAACGACGGTAAATGAATTAGAGTGTGACATGAACAACACACAACAGCTAGCAACAACTCGAAACAGACACTATGTACCATAGTACTCCTAGCGATCAAATAAAGCTGTTGATGAAATGACCCAACATTCGAACCGGTGAGATCGGAAGGCAAAGAGAAAGCGAATCCTACAGAAACTGTAAGCACAAACTAAAATAAGTTCAAATGAACATTATGATATCAATCGTCCTTGTGGTGTCAAATGAATGAGTGACGTCACCAGAAAAGCTGAAAGAATCCTTTTTGGGGCTGAGGTTGAGGATGTTGTTAATTCGAAACTCACCAGTGAACGGAAACGCGGCGGTAATGATGAAGAGCCAAGTATACCCTATAGTAGTGAGATAATACTGTGAGATGATTGAAAGGAGGATGCCACTGCATGTCTGTAATTTGTGAGGTGTGGATAAATTATAAGCAGTTGCTATAGGGCCTCAGGACAATTGGACGGTTACGGAAGTCATGTATCGAATGTAGATCAACAGATTGTCTCTTGTCTGCCTATATTCTTTCGATCGGATGTGGCATACCATTCGAAAGCTCAGCTTTTCCTATATCTGATAGGGTTTATTGCTACTCGAAAACACGACCTGCTTCGAACTTCACTTGAAAATGTGGTGGAAGTTTTGCATATCGAAAAGCATTTGAATATTTCTACAAGTACTCAGATAAACTCACGGCCCGTCCGCGGCGGCAGATGAGCACTCCGGACGATTCACGACGCTTGACGGCTGATTCGCGGCACAATTTATAGCGGGTTGGTCGAACGGCCCATCCGCGGCGCCGATTGATTCTGATGGGGGTGATTCCGGGGCGCACCGGCAGTTGAACGACTCCACCACCTCATCTCACTCACTCACATCTCATTTGACCGCAGGCAAGGCTGCAGTGGCAGACATGAAGAAAAACATGGTAAAGCGAATGTAAAATTTTTGGTCGCAGGGGATTCACAGAATAAACATCATTGAACAAGTCAGTGTCCGTAGAACTCAACTATGGAATTGCGTGCCCTAGAATCGTTGCATTATGAAAATATGACAGCAATCGCCACTCATGAAGAAAAAAATTCTGAAAAATGCGAAATCCGTCCCACTGAAGAATCTCTGCGAACTCATTTTATACTACTGGGTTCAGATGTTCTATGAATTGAAACCGCCCTAATGGATAGAAAGAAGAATTACCAAGGACATACGAAGAATTTCGGTGCCCAAAACCTTTTCTCCATTTTGATGTGGAATTCGAAGCAGGTCAGGCTACTCGAGTGGCGGTAAACGCTTCAAGGTTAAGATAAACTCGAACTTTCAAACGGTTAGACAGATAAAAGATGGAAGGTTCAGAGACGGATGAGGGAAAAATCCCTAACCTAATGCAGGACTTTCCCGACAGCCTAATAATTATATTTGAAACCGGCCTTCCCACAGACCTCATATTCTTTGAGTGATATGAGCGACCTACCGTAGAAAAGGTTAGGAAGCCGTAGTTCGTCGCTTTCCATCTGGGGCCGAAACATTTGACTGCCGAAGTGATGAAGAGTGCATGAGTGGCACCCATACAGATGAATATCCCGACCAGCTGCAAAGTGAGACCAAACTAGCCGGAAACGCTGATGTTAAGTTGGAAATAAGAAGATCACTAGGAGCCTAAGTACCAAATACCTACCCAAATAAGGAAGAAATATCTACCGACATCTCTGGTAATCGGCATCGTGAGTAGTAGAGCAGCTGCCATGCATGTTGCTATTGAAACGGTGACCTGAACAGCAACATTACTCCACAATCACGGTCCGATCAGTTAGTGAATTTTTAAAGGCGGCAGAGAGGCACGAGAACCAGTTTGAGGAGACAACGTTGAGTTACCCTTACGGTTCGGGCCAAAACCCGAACGCCTTTGCAAAGCCAGAAAACAAGCCACGTCCTTATGTACTTGGGTAATCGTGGGTCGCCAAGCCCTAAAACTCCTTCCCCTCATTTAATGCGGACTGTGCAGTCTGAACATGAGAGTCATTTACAGTTAATAAAGAAATCTGTGCCACCTGTTAAAGTCTGGTCCCGTTCTGTTGAAAACGACCGGAGTCTGTAAACAGTAAGTAGGTGACCACACATTTTGCACCGGCACTGTAGCTTGGTAACAGGGTTTATGAACGTTTCTCTGGGGCAAGGCACAATAAGAGGCGATGAGAAGGCAGAGCACCTGAAAACTCGTCCTGTCTGTGAGGTATCCCCACGCAATGCGAGCGATAGCATTAGCAGTGGAACCGATGGCAAACGCCTTGGCCAGAAAGAAGTCATCATCGATGAATGTTTCCGCGAAAGTCTAAATGATTTTAAAAGTCATTAATGAGAAGCACTAATTCCCATCAATAAAAATTTCAAAAAACTTCCAAACCTTGTACAGATTGTAGAACATATTGGCGTAAAATGAGCAGCAAAACAAGGCAGCGAACAGCGCATAGAACGTGGTCGAAGACAACATCTCTCTGGGTCGCATTGACCACTCGCTAAAAAAATTCTGTCCTTATTTGATTGATATAGAAGCGATAAGTAACAACTAATTCGTACTCTTGCCGTTCGTTGATAAATACATCGGTGAGATCAGAATCAGAGCTGGAGCGAGATTCGCGGGATATGGAGCGATGTCGAGCTGTGGTACCACAAGAGGCCATCTGAAGTTGTTCGAATGTATTTCAGTGAATTTTCTGGGATCCAGTAGGAACACGGAGCACATCACAACAGGCTGTTTATGATGCTGTCAATCTCGTTCGCTTGAAAGATCGTGCACTGACAAAGGAAAGCTAGAGGCTGGAAGGAACTCAGGGCCTACGCCGTTGCTAATGCTTGCTGTCTTGTAATACGTCATGAACCAAAGCGGAGCCTTTTGAGCACAGCTCACCGGTATTTTCTCCGATTTGTATCTTTTCGTCATTGGCGGTAAAGGCTAACTGGGATCCAAATTTCATAATACTGCAGCCAGAGGCAGCTGAATTATGGACAAAAATTACGACTCTGTTGTGTTGGGAATCAAGTTTGTAGAGTTTTGTGTTATTAGAAAGCTTTTTTTCCGCTTGATTCGACATTGTAGGGAAAACACATGAGAGGTCATTTTTCTGCTCTACATGACTGTCATGATCACTTTTTTGTGTTGTGAATACTCAGACAATCGCCGCATTCAATGCGCGTCGAATATGCATTCAACTCGAAGACAAGGTGGTTTCGAGCACGGTCAGGGAATATGCTGCTAGGGAAGCACGTGCTCTTAATGTGTTTCAATTTACAGCACGTGCCCCAGCAAATAAGCCGTCCAATGCGCGCATGATACACATTCAACTCGATGATAAAACGATTATCCGAAAAAGGAAAGTATACAATGCACTCCTGAGACGGAGCTAAGAGGTCGGCAGCTTCGCCAGTTTAAAGGCAGCGTTCACGATTAATATAGCACTCGAGTTCGACCCAAAAATGGGATTGTTTGGTCGTGAGGTAACTAACAGTGAAGAAACAGGGAAGAAAAACGTCCAGAGTAAGTCAAAATAATGGTTTCTGAATTCAGGGCGTGAACGAGAATCATGGGCCCTGCTGATTTCGGCAAGCGCGCGCTAATCGCGAAATCTGCGCGAATCGATAATGCTAACTGCGGCAGAGTTGCTTGGCAATTTGCCATCGAAACGTGTGCGGCGCCACAAGCTCGTCCGATTGGGGGGACGGACCGGGAGAGCTTTCAAAGCCGTTTGTATTTATTTCTGGCCAGTTTTCGTTGCTTTCTTCGACCCTCTCCTCTACAGCACCTGCCAACTTAGCGTTTCACACCGAGACCTCGAGAACGAGATTTATCGTGAACACTGCCTTTAATTACCCAAGTTGGCGGTACTTCACCCGCCCGACCGCTGGAGGCCTCGTCCAACCGCCTACGGCCCCAGATGGTGCTCGGCGAACTGGCCGCGTCGCACGTAGGTGAGTGCTACTACGATAACGCTGGACTACCTTGCAGCACGTACTCCTGCGATTGGATTTTATTGCACATGCTCCTGCTATAAAATTTCGCAGCACGTGCTGCTGTTTGGAGCACGTGCCCCTGTGATAGAGCCTTTCAATGAGTGTGGTCACTCGAATTAAATGTATTCGACACGCATTGAATGCGGCGGTTTTCTGAGTAGCCCAGCGTGACGTGGCGACAGCCGTGCCGTAGATTGCCCTGTGTGACCTGGCGGCAGGCGCGCCATGGATTGCCAGGGACAGGAATGCGGAGGCAGGTCGTCGCGCGCGATCAAAACTCCGTCGGCCGTTGGCGTCTCGAGCGCTGATATTTATAGGCGCCTGAATTTAGATGATTCTTATAGATGGATTTCACCGAACTATTGGGTGGTAATAAGATACTGCTCAACCTACTACCATTCGTTTCGGACCGGAAAAACATATGTAAACATGAGAGGATCTTCGTACTGACAAATCATACTACTCTCCTTTTAAAATCCGAGAAATGACAGCATCATGTGTATTTGCAGCGTTAGTAGAGAACTCGAAACGCAAATTGTAGGAAACACAAGCACGACAACCGCAGTACACCAACAATAACAGCAAACACAGCCACAGACTTTTCAGCACAGAATGTCCAACGAATTACAAGGAATATGGCCACTCGCTGGGGCTAGTAAAATAAGCTAGAAGTATTAAGCCGTAAGTTGCTCGTGGTCATATATTGTCTCTCTGCGGAATGGTGAGAGGATCGAAATCGAGGTGCAGCAGACGAGGTGTGATCGCGCTGTGTTTTGCTCGTGAATTTACCTGAACTTGACCAAGAATTTCAAAATTTTCATGTAATTTTTGTATCGAAAAGTAGGGTAGTATGTTGCTGTGAAGTCAGTGGAAAGACAATCACTTGAGTTCCATACTTCAAAGCCAGGCGAAGAATACAAAAGATTTGTACAGGATGAGTACACAAGCAACCGAGGCGACCGAACCGCGTATGGGTCAACTGAATTCAGTTCGAATAACCTTTTAGATTGAGACAGCACCAGTATGCGAAAAAACTAGTAGATGTGTGCCTTTTGAAGATGATTCGAAGAGCGCAAACTCAAAAGTGCACATGCTTAGTCGTCAGTTTCGCTAAGCCTTTTATGATAATTCTATTCTTCCTGAGGCGCTTTTGATACTACTCAACGCCAGCGCGGCACGCGCGTGACGCACGAGCTTGGGGTTGGAGTATGAATGACCTAAAGCCCCGCACGAGCAGCACGCGCGTGACGCCCGCTCGACCAGGGTGGCGAAGGCCGTAACAAAGTTTTCATCAATTTCCTCATTTATCCATCTTCAATTTCATTCCGTTCCAAAACAATTAACTCCAGTACTGTCTTCTGCTACCATGATAGTGAATGCGTGTACGGATTTTGCTTGCTCGGCAATCTAAAGCGCCTTTCACAGTCTGCCGGATGTTGCAGTCCGACACGTTATAAGAGTGCCGCAGTGCGAGGGAAGCTGCGGTGAGCAACCGTCAGTTCCAACTCTCCAGTACAAAATATGAGGCGAAACCAACACGTTTTGACCCGTCATAACTTGCTCCGACGTCGTGTCAATGATTTCACCGCAGTGCGACGTCGGTTGGCCGACATCGCAGTGCGAGCCGCACCGACGCCGCAGCCCTATCTTATAACGTACCGGACGGCGTCGTCCGGCAGACTGTGAAAGGCGCTTAAGGGCTCACTTGGATGCGCTCCACCATAGCGTCGCCGCTGGAGTATTCATAGCCTTCGCAAGCGCGTCCCGCGTGTGATGCGCGTTAAGAGTATTCATACCCTAACGCCTCGAACGCGAATGATGCGCGTGACGCATTGGCGTTGAGGAGTATGAATAGCGCCTAAGTTGTGGGAGAACACACAACCACGGTATATAGAAATTCCACCCAAGCAATCTGTGGGTGAACGCCCATGTCGAAAAACGTCAAGATCATTGAAACTTTCACGCCAAACTCGAAAAAAACTAAAAATCGTGCAAAAAAAAAACGATATAAAGCATTTTGCTGCCTGGGTTCACGCCCACAGCTTCATCACTCTTTAGTCGTCTTTAATATTTATTGATGATATTTAGTATCAAGGATTCGTAGCATAGTAGGACGTACTTCAGGCCAGGCGTTCAGCTTCAAATTGTCTGACAATGAGTAAAACCGGGATTAGCCTGAATGCGGCGCGTATCCAAACGACACTTCTTTTCCGATTTCTGTGGAGCTTGCCCAGCTCGACTTTCCTATTTTTGTGATTGTTCGTGCCGTTTTCCGATAGTAAACGTACAATGCTGCGCGAAAATGCTACGTCCCCTTCCTCCACGAGACTTGGGTAGAACGGCAAAAGACGTATCCCTTCTGATCGGTACTGTTAAAATGAAAAGACGTAGTACACCAAGGCTACATCGTCAAAAAAAGCACGCCTGCATAAGCAAGTCTTTGCCTAGAATACACTGATTCCAAATGGGGGAGGCTCGCTCTCGAAGGGAGGAGCTAGTACACGCGCCTGAGCGCAGATGCTGACATTCCACAGATGTTCGAACAACGATTTCAACTGAAATTTCGAACAGGCGCTAAACAGTGCGCATATTGCAGAAGAAGGTGGGGGTGGTGGATTGCGCTACTCCCTACAACGCGACTCCGTCGCCGCCACGCGAGTATGCACTAGGCTTTATGAGAATAATATTTCGGTCTCCAGTTGTGCACAACCGCTGTTGCAGCCACGGCTGGGCACGCGTCCCGGTTAACCTTAGGGGGGTGCATATTAGATGTTGCAGAGAGGGCAAAGGGGGGTGCCTAAACCGAACACCAAAAAAAGAGCGAAGTGCATGTTCTGTCGAATTTCAGGAAAAAAAATAGTACGCACTATTCTTCTAATTTGTCATATCTTCTTCCCCGCTTTTTGAGTCGAACACTAAAAGAATTTAAATTATTGATAGAGATGCAGGTTGTGTTCGCAATAATTCATAGTTGCTGTCAAAGTTTGTTTCGATGAAGGAGTGAACACTACTCCGTTATCTTGTAGCAAGTAAGGATTGATGTGGTGTCATGTTTCTTTGATTCAACATTCATTGATTACGCGGGTGGCTACCGATTCGAGGCAAAAATACTAAGACAGCACCCAGGAAAACTATGATTCAAGTTCAAAAAAAGATTAGCGAACAGATGTATAGCCTAGGTCGCTCATTTTGAGCCGGTCGAAGCAAGGCTTATCATGTCAAAATCTTCTTATCACTGTTTTACTTTGCCATGACCGACCGCTGCGCTGCTTACTCTGCCCGGACTCATCCGAGCAGTCTAGGATTTATTTCGACAGTTTAAAAGTACAGATAGCACAGTCAGCATCACAGCTAGTCAATAGATTTTTATTCATGAGAATGTGACTTACCTATGAAGAGAGCCAACTGTAAAAATTGAAGACTGCAAGTTACTATGAAAGAAGCGAGTGACCGTGTCCTCCTCATTAAGAAGTACCCTGATCATAAAAACCCGAATTTTATCCACCTTGAATGCCGCAATCTCTCATAGACTAGGCTAGCCGTGCGATCTGGTGTTTGTCCGCAGCTACACAACGCGCACTGGAGTGGACGCGCACGCAATATTAATTAGAAATGTATTTTATTACAGAACGGGGCGGAGAAAATGATTGAAACTGGAGTAAATGGAAGGAGGCAGAAATAGGATCCTTTCAATGTGTCCAGTATAGAAATTTAATGTAAACAAACTATGTTGGAGCGGAGTGAATTTTTTGGACGTGATAAGGTTCATTCAAATGAACCTAGTTGATTAAAAACACCCATAAACATGAGAACCAAGAGCATTGCGAGAAAGAGGAGAATCTGGCAAACATTTTAATAGCAATCGGTTTGATATTCAATGTGATTTAAGGACCATAAAACTCGTCCCGGTTTTGTCCCGGTTTTCGGGGTAAACCCGGGACGAGATTTAAGGTCTTTAAATCACATTAAAAACCGGTCCCATTTATGCTAAAATGTTTGGCAGATTCTCCTCTTTCTCACAACATCCTTTGCTCTCAGTTTAATGCTACATTTGATCAACTAGGTTCGTTTGAATGAACTTTATTACGGCTAAGTATTTACACCCGCTCTAACTTTGTTTATTTACATTAAATTTCTAAAATGGGTACATCCAGAATAGACTACCTCTACCATCTTCCATTTACTTCAGTTTCAATCCTTTTCTCCTCCCCGTTCTGTAATAAAATACTTTTATTATTAATATTGTGTGCGCGTCCATTCCCGTGTGCGCTGTGTAGCTGCGTACAAACACCGTATCGCAGGGAAAGCCGATTTTTAAGGGGTTGCGGCATTCTAGGAGGGTAAAGCTCGGTTTTTCTACTCCCTACGAATCAAATGAATCCTAACATTGTTCCACAACACAAAATAGTTCTGATTTAAACATCAAAACAATCAAACACAGATTAACTAGTCCTTCATAGGTTTATGAAAACATTGGACAGGAAACATTAATTATCTAGCAAATTATCTTAATTAGCAACATTAATTACTTAGCAATAGTAGTAGTTCTGTTGTTGGTAATTGTTTAATTGTTCTGTATTGAAAAATGTTTTATCTTTTGTCATAACTTACCGTCTTACTAACACATTTTCCTCATGGGGTTGTTTTGAAGTTCAGGAATTACACTACCATTTTTGTTGCCATTTTCGGAATTTTCTCTATTCAGTGCTTTTTTTATATTCTTGTTTATCAAAATCAGGAGGTCAAGATCATGGCTGTCCAACTATTCGGAAAACAGCCGATTTCGATTTCCTGTAAGGGGGTGCCTAAAAATTACCGAGCTAATGGGGGGGGGGTGCATATTCAGACTCGCCTAGCCGGGACGTGTGCCCAGCCCTGGTTGCAGCTCGCTACTTGCAGAAAATCTACTAAGCTAATATGCCTTAATCCTACCGTGCCGGCAACTCGTGGTTACCCGATTATCCGTGATCCCAGTTGGATTATGCTCGCGCTGCGTGCCGCAACAGCACCTGTCCGCAACAGCGGAAAGGAATTTCACTCCGAAATAAACAGTGAAAATTTAGCACCGTAAGCGGGCCACAAATTGCTATGAATACTATTATATGACACGTCAGTGTGTGACAACGCTCATAAAGGTCATAAAACGAACACTGATGACAGGATCCACCAATATTTTGCAGGTGGCGAACAGGCGTAAAAAGTGGCGATCGAATGAGGCGATTATTTGTGAACCACTGGTGAATACAGGATGCTTTAGTCGCCTGAGCGCTCTACAGGAAATCGGAAGTGAAATGTGGTGTAGACAAGCTGCCGCATAGGTACGTAGAAACTATTTCGATAACGTCAGAAGCGTTTTAAAAGAATCTCGGTTATAGCAGAACTGACGACAGAAAGCGACGACCGTGATGCTACCGTGATTTCGTCGCGCGGAAGTTGCTTGTACGCGACGGCGGTGTATCGCTGGCGACGAGACGCACCACGGCGAGTCGCATCGCGACCATGGCGAAGTTCGTCGATGAAGTCCGAAATCGACCCGAGACCCGAGCTACGAATCTGCAGTCATTATAGAAAATAGGAAACACGTGGGTGTAGGGGCAATAATAGGAAACATAGAGTTTGTTACAATCTCAAAAGGCTCTACATTTCTAACTTTTGAAGAAGCGAGCATTTATTTTGCACAATCTTCATCGCTACAATTAGGCTGAGATTTGAATGTAGAGCGCTTTAAGAATGTCTCAAAACTCATTATGAAAATTTTGAAACCAATTGTCGGCGAAACAATAGATTGTGCTAATTGAAAAGTTCATATCTTACCTTCTCCGGCGGATCGCAAATGACAATGAGACCAACAAGCTGCATAAGAGCATATATCGATGACAACGTCAGAAAGACATCAGGCACCCGTTGGAGAAGGTCCTTATCCAAGAAATACCTGCAAAGCAAGTATGGGTAAGAATAACAGTGCCACGCATTTCAATTATTTAAAATGCTACTTTAGGAGGCGAAAACCCTGTGCAGAACCAACATAACACCGCAAGATGTATCATAACAAAACATAACATAACAAAACATAACATAACATAACATAACATAACATAACATAACATAACATAACATAACATAACATAACATAATATAACATAACATAACGTAACATAACATAACATAACATAATATAACATAACATAACATAACATAACATGACAATGACCGGCAATTCAGGGTGGTGAAATTGTGGCTTGTGGCCAAAGACTCCATGAACTCCCTAGGTACGGATCCTAAGGTGTTATGGACCAGAGGCCTTAGTGTGCCGGACGGCAACACCTTTATGCAATGTGCGAGTCATTGTCATTGTCGAGTGATATCCAACAATCTGCATTGTCCAATCTTCTGAGCTACTTCCATGCACCGTTTGCTGCTTTGCAGGAAACTCGCCTCAAGGATAGACCAGTCATCAACTTCGGAGAGTACGTCATCTACTGTGGTGACGCTGATGATGTGGATAGTGAGTGCTCATGCGCCCACCGAAACCGCCGAAGACAATTCCAAGAATGCCTTCTACGAGGAACTCAATACGTTGCTAGCCAGGATACCTTGTCAGCATGCTGTTGTGGTGGGAATCGACGCAGACGCGAAGATGGGACTTGATCAGGAATCCGAAGTACTCGGTAAATGGTTCTTCCCGGTGGAGCAAACATCGGACAATGGCTACCGCCTTGTCGACTTGTGTGAACGCAATGGTCTGATTATTGCATCGACATTCAAGAGGAATCATCGCCGCCATCAGCTTACGTGGCAGGGACCAACCCAGCTATCTCTGAAAGAGCAGCGGAAGCGGAAGATGACAACTTTGAAACTACAGCTCGACTATGTTCTGACGAGGAACATTCCAGTATCGGACATTCGAAGATCTAGAGCTGTGTGGGATGTCGCATTCGATTCGGATCACCGTCCAGTTCTGTTGAACTTCACTGCGAGGATTCATAAGAGGAAGCGAGGGGCTAAGCCTCTCCAGAGGATTGATACGACAAGTCTCAGGGATGAAGAATGCAGAAGGAAATTCCGACAACGCGTTTCTGTTCATATCAGAGTTCGGACTAAGAAGAAACTTTGCGACGCGGACTCTTTCGTCAAGTGCATCCAGGGCGCTTCGAAAGAGGCACTCCCGGTTGTACAGCCCAGGAAGAAGCTCGCCTACGTCTCAGAGGAAACAACATCTACTTACAACAGAGTATGTGCTCTCCGAACTGCAGGAAACTTCGTGGAGGAGAAGCGTCTCAGGAGGAAGTTGCGTCGGCAGCTTCAAAATGACCGCGAACGAGAATGGAGGTGTAGAGCTAAGGAGTTTGAGAAGGCTTGGGAGGAGAAGAATCCGAGGAAAGCCTACACGTTGTTACGACAGTATAGCGGCAAGATGAAGAGATGTTCTGCTGTCCCCAACACTACCAATGGAGTTGCAGTTGGTGATGCGACGCTGCCAATATGGAAGGATTACTTCAGTTCACTACTGAATCGTCCAGCGCCATCAGTACCTGAGCTCCCGCATGTTCAGAGAGCACATTACGATGTCAGTGAGGAACCGCCGACTGAGTCTGAAGTTTTGGATTGTGTCTGGAAAATGAAGAATGGAGAGGCTGGTGGAGATGACAACATCACTGCTGAAATGCTGAAAGCTCTTCCTCCGTCTGGGATTCGTGAAATGACCAACACCATCCGTGCTATATGGATGAGCGAAAGGATACCCGATTCGTGGAGACATGCGATCATCGTACCTCTTCACAAGAAGCTATCCGTCACGGATCCTAAGAACTACAGAGGAATCTCTCTACTTCGTGTCATGTACAAGGTTTTAGAACGTATCATTCTCGAGCGACTCATCAAACATCGTGAGGAAACGACCAGAGAGGAGCAAGCCTGTTTTCGACCTGGAAGATCGACCATCGACCAAGTGTTCGTTGTGAGAAGAGTAATCGAATCGTGGCAGCGGTATTCGAAGCCATTACAGCTTGCTTTTTTGGACTTTGAAGCCGCATTCGACTCTCCTCATCGTGATCGATTGCTCAACGCTCTGCGAGCCGATGGAGTCCCGAAAAAGTATGTTCGACTAATCGAGGACATGAACAAAGGAACAACAGCAGCAGTTCGTACGCCTGTCGGATTTACGTCAGCTTTCGAGGTGAGAACAGGAGTAAGGCAAGGAGCTGTAGCAGGACCTTTACTATTCAACTTTGCCGTTGATGACATCATGCGTAGAGTTGCAGAACACTTTCCTGCGGACGTGATCCTAACACCATCAGGACGCTAACTTGTCGACCTGGAGTACGCCGATGACATTGTGTTATTCGCTGAAAACAACGCAAAACTGCAAAGGATTGTGAACCTCGTTTCGAAGTATGCCGCAGCCTATGGACTTCGTCTTCGTCCGGACAAATGCAAGCAGATGTGAGTCTCTCAGAGGCCTTCTACGGGAGTTTGTGTGGACGGACAACGTATCGAACTGGTGGACGATTTCTGTTATTTGGGCTGTTTGCTGAAGAACGATGGTAGTTATGCAGCGGATATTCGACAACGATGTGCGAAAGCTACGTCTGCATTCAATTCTCTAACCAAGTGTTTGTGGTCTACCCCCATCGCGAAGGAAGTCAAGTTGCGCGTCTACTTATCCGCTATTCGCCCTATCATGATGTACGGATCGGAGACGTGGGCAGCACCGAAGACGCAGATGGAAAGGTTGGATTGCACTAAGAGGAAGCTGTTTAGACGTTTGCTCGGATATTTCTGGCCGCGGATGTGCCACAACGAAGATCTCTACAACGAGATTGACGCCTTACATCTACGTTTGACACGAGGGAGGTGCCAACGTCTCCCAATGCCATCTCAAGCGGCAACGGAAGGTCGTCTTCGTCTGTTGGGGCATATTTTAAGAAGACCGCCAGATCGTTTTGTTCAACACGCTCTAAGGATGCTTCCAAGTCCTGTCCGGAAACGGCCGCCTGGACGTAGGCGAAAGTTTTGGCCGGATGTGGTGAAGGAGGATTTGAAATCACTCGGCATTGAAAGGCAATTCAGGCGCGATGTTTTACTTCGCAGGAAGTGGAATAGTAATCAATGGATGGATTGTGTTCAAATTGTGGCTGAGGACCGTGACAAATGGACACGGCTGACTACTAGGACGGCACACTTCGGTGAAGATGCGGAATGACCGCGTCAGGCGAAAGCCAACCGATTAAGTCAAGTAAGTCAACATAACATAACAACAAAACATAACATAGCATAACATAAAATAACAATGATCAATTCCTGAAAGTTTAGGTTCCTGGCAAAAGTAAAGATTTGGCATGGCCATTTTTTCGAAAAATTAGAAATATACTCAGTTAAAAGGGGAAGGTAAAGAAAAATGAAAAAAAGGTTTTGAAATATTCCTGAGAACGATTTGGCCTAGAATGATTTGATTTTCGGGAAATGTAGTGAAATAGTTGAAAGTATGATTTGGCAGTCGAGTTTGGACCAACTATTGATACGAGTTGTGCAAAACGAGACATCGCATTGTATGAGCTTATCCGTAGAACATATCAAAGCAAAATCACGCGTGATATGGAACAAACAGTTGATTTTACTTCACTTAATACGTGAAGACTGCTGCATTCCAGCTCCCAAACGAGCTTTTACTGCTTGCCTTACCACGCGTGATTTTGCTTCGATATGTTTTACGGATAAGCTCATACAATGCGATGTCTCGTTTTGCACAACTCGTATCAATAGTTGGTCCAAACTCGACTGCCAAATCATACTTTCAACTATTTCACTACATTTCCCGAAAATCAAATCATTCTAGGCCAAATCGTTCTCAGGAATATTTCAAAACCTTTTTTCATTTTTCTTTACCTTCCCCTTTTAACTGAGTATATTTCTAATTTTTCGAAAAAATGGCCATGCCAAATCTTTACTTTTGCCAGGAACCTAAACTTTCAGGAATTTCATTTATTTTTCCTGAAGGTTCCCTTTCTAACATGATTTATGCCTGATGGTGTTAATTCAAAGTAAACCCACTGATGCCCTGCCCCCTCCCCTTCTATGACGTCGTGCACACTCCCACTGATGTCCTGCACTCACACTCCCACTGATGTCCCGCACACTTGTCCGGCGCACTCTCATTTGGGTCCCACACACTTTCTACGGCGTTCTGCGTTCACCCATTTGGGTCACAAGCATCATTTTTTTTCATTTTTTCCGCAGGGCTACCGTAACCCTCCTTTTAAAATTTTTCAAGTGTCAGCTTGGATATGAGCACATCGTATTAGCTAACAATCCTGTTCGCACAATATCGAACTCCTCAGCCACTTCCCAGGGGCTTCTCGAAGAGAGCGGTGTGTGAATGAATGCATACCGCTCCTCTGCCTTTTTATACCCCGCATGTTATCAGCGTGTGTTATCGTCGTTCGTTATCATGTTTTGTTCAAGAATGGTTACAGTAGCCTTGCGGAAAAAACAATCGGCATGGGCGTGCTTGTATTTGGGTCCCACACACTTTCTACGGCGTCCGACGCACTGTTATTTGGGTCCCATACACTTTTTACGGCATACTGCGCATATCCATTTGGGTCCCGCACACTTTCTACGGCGTCCGACGCACTTCCACTTGGGTCCCACACACTTTCTGTGGCGTCCGACGCACTTCCACTTGGGTCCCACACACTTTCTTCGGTGTCCGGCGCACTCTCATTTGGATCCCACACACTTTCTACGGCGTCCCGCGCACCCTCATTTGGGTCCCACTAACTTTTTACGGCGTTCTGCGCACACGCATTTGGGTCCCCCACACTTTCCGTGGCGTCCGGCGCACTTCCACTTGGGTACCGCACATTTTATACGGGGCCCGGCGCAGATCCGCTTGGGTCCCACACACTTTCTACGGTGTCCGGCGCACTCTCATTTGGATCCCACACACTTTCTACGGCGTCCGACGCACTGCTATTTGGGTCCCATACATTTTCTACGGCGTCCCGCGCACCCTCATTTGGGTCCTTAAACTTTCTACAACGTTCTGCGCACACCCATTTGGGTCCCGCGTACTTTCTACGGCGTCCGGCGCACTCCCACTTGGGACCCGCACACTTTCTACGGCGTCTGGCGCACTCCTAATATGGTCCCGCACACTATCTACGGCGTTCTGTGGCGCACTTGTGAGTCACACCGCGCGGCGTTCCAAAAAATACTTCCGAGATCCCGCTGTATTGATTGAAGCGTTGCCCCGTCTCAGGGAGCGTTCAATCCTGAGCAAAAGCCTATCAGTAATGGTGTTTGCTTCATTAGTTCATTTTTACGAATGAGTAAACGTCGGATGGTTTATAATAACATGTTTACGTGTTTTTGTCTTTCCTGACCCTCGATTTTGAGGTTTCACAAAAATTGAGCTACCATCTTCAAATTTTGACAGGAGCTAGGTGCAATCATAACCAACTTTCTGGCGAAATATGAGCTTCTTAGTTCAACGATAAGTGTTCCAACAAGATCGTGAATGCCAACTGAATAAAAAAAAGGAGATGAACCCTTTTTTCGACCAAATTCACGTGGTTTTGACAATTTTTCTCGAATCTCAGGTAACCATTCCGGACCATTTTTTGAGCAGTTATTCAGCTTACTGAAGAATATTGAATGCAAAAAGAACGGTCTTCCTACGTTTACTCTGGACCCTGATACTGAGATCAGGGGGTTGCGCGATGGCGAATCAAAGCCAAATCTGGTGAGCGCTTCGCGCTCACCACAATATAAAAATTTTGTTTTGAGAATGAAAATTAGCAGTTATCGTCTTTGCCGACACAAAATTCCCATCACTCGCGCGCGCTATTCTGCCCCTCCCGTCTCCCCTTCACCTCATCGCTGTCTCTAACATTCGCTTCGCACGCGCGCGAAGGAGCCATAGAAATTACTTGGTGATACAGCCTCTAAAATCCAGATTATTTTTCGAAGCTTACCCGTCTCTTGTTGATGGCAGATTTTTCGGATTGATCAATCGAGTCTGTATTGGAGCAAAGATTGACGACGAAACCCCGAACCCGGCAGCAACGATGCCACTGACAAGACCCACTTTCTCAGGAGCCCACTGAAAACACATTCATGCGGAGACTTCTGTCGAGTTCCCATGTATAACACTCACGTTGATGACGGTAGCGACAGCGGTTACATAGGCGATACCCTGACCGAGGCCAAAAAGAAGACCATAGGTGAGAAAAAAGGCGAAAAACGAATGTTTTATTGACCAATAGGAGAGTGCAACTGCAGATCTGAAATGAATATCTGTAAAATAAGTTTATAAGTTTATTACATCCGCTAAAGGCAAATGTGAGAAAAAAATTATAACGAGGATCAACTGTAACAGAAATGTTCAACATATGCTCATAACCATGAAAGCAGAAGCAGCGGTTCATCTCGAAAAACAAGGATTCGAAATCCAACAGGATCTTTTTAGCACGTGCTTTAAATTGACTATATTGAAGATTGCCCAGGCCAGATTGGAATGTTCATTTGCTTCTTCTCTATTCGATTGAATCTATTCGATTGGAAAGGTCCTTTTTGCGCGAATCTTCAGATGTAGGACGCTACGAGACGTCGTTCGCTAAATGTGACCTCACAAAAACAGCAATTCGCAATTTTACGCAGTTTGCCTTGAAGGCACCCTTGTTGGACTGGAATTTTGAATTTTGCTATCGAAAGTCCGATATGATTTGTCGCAACTGTATTTCGGGGATTGAATACAACGATTGTTCAGACAATTTGTGAAATTCATATCTACACAACAGAGAAATTCAAATCCTCGTTACTTACGTGGCTATGGCGCATCCTATGAGGGTTGCCATTCTAGGACCAGTATGTAGAGCCAATGTGCCTCCAATAACCATTGAAAAAGGAAAACAACCTGAACGTCAACGATAAGAGAACCGAACAAGCTGGTTTGGTATGCTAGGGGACATTTTTCAATGGTATAGCATAAGGAAGTTTTGAGTCTTCGAGATGGCACGAATCCTTCCTACATTTTCTGTTTCAAATGTCCACTTCAATTGAAACAAAAAACTGAAGTGAAAGACATCGGGTCTACATAAATGTTGTTCGCAGTTTGAAATTGGACTTTTTTACATACCTTGAAATGTCGGAACCCACATGAAATGCTCGATTCGAACAGTTGAATCCGTGTAGTTTCGCATGTACGAGGCCATGTAGGGAAGCATATTGCCTGAAAAGGAGCTTTTCATTTTCTTCGTCACGCCGTCTTGTTAGGGAGTTTGAACGTTGAGAGAAAACCAACCAAAAGTATGATAAGTTCCTATTGTGAGATGAATGAGCACGGCTCCCGCAAGCACCACAACCAACCGCGCCAGAGGTGGTAAGTTAAAGATCAAGCGTGAGATCACATCGACCATGGTATGAATCTGAAAAAAAAACATTCTCATTAAGTAGGAAAAGAGCAATTTCTCAAAATCTAGCTCTGATTGGGGGATGGCATATTAATTCTACATAGTATCACGTTTGAGGGAATAACAGTACTTTCAAAAAAAATACATTCATTCATTTGTACACGAAGAAAAGTTCTGTACAATCGAATTATGCACATACACATGTAACATAGAGTCTGCCCTAATAATATCTGTCCGCCCACGGATTCGGCGTACGTGTAGAGAGACCTTCGCCAGAGCAAAACTTCTCCACGGCTGCAGACAACTGATTGCAATATCTTTCACTCCTCGTCTAATATTCCTGCTAATCGAACCACAAGCCCAAACAATGACATAGGGACGGCCGCTCGACACGCACGCCGACTGCGTGGGCGGACATTCTAATTCGGACCTACTTTCCTCGCATTCGTCATCACTAGGAGCTCTATGTAGACACAGCAAAGAATCCCTTAGTTGGACTACCCACTGGTAAGACGATTGGTGGTGCAGCACAGGGCCAAGAACGGGATCTTATTACAGTTATGAGGATAACAGGGAGCAGTCGAAATTTATGATCAGCGCCCAAAACTCCCCCCTCCCGAGCAAAGTTTGGGTGAATGCACACTTCCCACACTCTGTACAGACTGATGGCGTCTTGAACTTTTTCAGATTTTCAGTTGAGCGATTATTTCCACTTAGAACGCTCTGAAAGTGGTTTAAAAATAATCCAGATTTGACTTAAATCCTCTCAGGTTGATTATTTGGGTCGCTGATCACGAATCTTGGGTTTACTTGTCAATTCACTGAAGTTTTCGACTCGATTCGTTCAAAGCGTCCCATAGGGTAAAATTTTATGGCAAATTGATAGCAAATAGTGACTTCCGGCGATTTCTGGAGTGCTACAATAGAAATGGCTTAACGTGCTTCTCTGGGGGATATTTGGAGTGCTGAGCACGAATCTGAGGTATCGATATTTGACAGATTACGATAGATTACGGAGGGTTCATGGTAGTTTAGGCAAACTCTCAGATTTGACCCCAATTTTGTATGGGGGGCTACTTAGGGTGGTGAATACGAATTTGACGTCCATGTGTTGATTTCCGGAACAATAACAATACGATAGGTTTTGCCCCCTAAATGGCATGGTACTTACCATAACTTACAATAAACCTCAAAATTTCGACAAACAAGCTCGAAATTCGTGTTCTGCACCCTAAATTACCCCCACATAGAAGTTTTGAGCCGAATCCGGATTTTTTTTAAACACCCTAAAAATTTCATGGGGAGTACATTACCTCCCTCGCCGCCACGCCTTGAAAAACGCGTGTATCTTTTTGCGGAGCTGTTTTAGGCAGCCGCGAAGATCATAATAGCATTCTACGCCAAAAACGCTTCTAGAAAAGTACATTTCATCCGGAATGGCCAGGCTGACTAAAAGTAGTGCGCTTGTAAAAGATACAATAAGAAACTGCAATCACACCTGTTTGTTGTATTACAACAGTTTTCAAAAGCTTGCTCCATTAACCTGGTCTTTTTCACTTTTCTGCTATTGCTTTTCTCCTTGAGAATTATCCAAAATTATCTGACTGGATATCCGGATCCGAGTCAACGAAGAATTAGTATTACCAGAATCGATTTAATATCTGAAAACTTCCAAAACGGCGTTATCCGAAGCGATCAGGGCTGTGCGTAATTACGGATTACGATTTACGAATTACGGGCGTTTTTGGCAATTTTTTTTACGATTTACGATTTACGAAATTGTTGCCCAAAATCGTAACGATTCGTAACAAATCGTAACAAACCGTGAAAATGCACTCGAGGGTGCAACTCAGGCTATTCTCGCCACCGAGCAGCCTGACAGTTCGGCTCGTTCTCGCGATCTGCGAGTCGGCTTCTGTTGCTGACCAGACTCCTCCCGTTCACCCGAACAGCAACAGCAGTGGCCCGCTATCCCAGAGCTTTGTCAGCAGCAGTGGGGTCGATCATGAGATAGGGGCTCTCTACACATCGAGGGGGGAGTTGTCTCGCCTTTTGCGGCTCTAATGCCACTCAGGACCACTTCGATTGCATTGGGTAGTGTGACGTGTCGAACTGCAAGAACGGGACAACTCCTCCATCTGTGTAGATTGGAACTCAAAATACACTTCATTGCAGAATTATAAGGAAATTTCGAGAACAACCTCCAACACGCATTCGCCATCAGTGGTTCAAAAATGACCAGTAGAAAATCTGGTATTTCGTGAATTCAAATCTGCTGAGGAATCGTCAAATTATTTTTCTACCTTTGATAGATTCCTATCTTCAAAGACAATGAAGCTATGAGAGGAAAGTAATTTTGAAGCTTGGTTCGAAACATTCTAACAAAAAAAAGACGGCTGTAAAGTCGCCGACCTTCTCGAAAAAGTTGCGAAATATTTTAAAAATTTAGAATTTGGCAATTTTAAATGCGAAAGAAAATAATAGGTCAGGTATTTGTCTGTTTTCGAAACCCGCGAGTTTGAGTGGACCTTGACATTTTTGCATTTCGGAACCCTAAACAACCTTCACCACTCTTCAATGGTTATCTTCACTCCAACAACCCTATATTTATGGGGAGAAACGCTTGCAACTCCACTCACAGTAACGCTTTGCATATAAAGGGAGAGAATCTCCTTCTGCTTCAAAATTGGTTTTGAAAATGTATATTTCATTTATAGGGGCCCCTCATGCAAGGGTCTTTCTCTTGAAGGCAGTGTTCACATTAAAAAAACCTTATTCTTCTAGTTTTCGATGGTTTTGAGTGGATAAGTCCACCAAGTAGACGTTAATGGGGGGAAGTCCTAACAGAACACTCAAAATCCGAGGAAAAAAAACTGCTTAAAAACTATTCAATATTCATTTACGCTTGCTAGTGTGTGTTGTGCACTGCGGACAAAACGTCAAACAAAACGACGCAAATGGTTTTGAGATTCGAAATTCTTAGGTAAATGACTTCTTTGTATTCTGTTTCGTGGACCAAAAACTCTTGAAGAATAATATGGGTAAATGTCCATGTCTGGTCGCTAGCGTCTTTCGGCACAGAAAATATTCAAAAGGTCGGTCCAAAGTTCCTCTAGTGAAATGAACTTGGGACAACTGTTATATGACGTGGGCGGGGTGATCCAATGGACTGGCTGTTCCACGAGATTTTCACCCGCTTCTCAGCCGTTCTTACCTTTCTTAGAGGGACCCAAAGCTTAAAATTCTGCCAGAAAAACGGGCAGCTTTTTTATCCTCAACTTTTGAAAGATAGCTTTGAACTCTCGAACCGCAATTTTTTCTCAACTTAGTGTTTCTCTCCTTGGCTTCCACTGAAATGTGTTTGATAGAGCGATGATTCTTCATATTTTCGTATTCAAAAGTAGGGCAGAATGTGGCACAAGCTTTGCACTTGATCAAGCCTGAAATTTAACTTTTGTCTATTTAAGACGTTCTTATCCCAGGTTCATACATATGTACCCCAAAAATTTCGTGAAGTTCTGTCCAAAACGACCTACCTTCGTTATGAAAACACCTTATTACTGAAGTGTTAAGCCTCTTTCACACTTGCCCGACCAACGGCATACGACTCGTTATCGAATGTGTAATATCTATCTACCCTACCCTACACATCTTATCTATCTTAACTTACCAAATTTGATAACGAGTCGTCCGATTTCGGCCGGCAAACTATGAAAGAGGCTTTAAAGTGTTTCCCTTATCGAATCAGGTTTGGCCTATGAGTGGGCTTGTTCTCAGAGACTCAACGGGTCCGACCGCAGATTTCTGTCGGGTCGAACCCCTTTCCGTTTTCGCCCCTCACTTGTTCCAACTGAGACGACGTGGGGGAGAAGTAAAATTTATTCTCCCCCCATGTCGTCTCACTTGGGACTACGTGGAGGAACAATGCTAAAGGGTCCGACCCGACAGAAATCTGGGGATGGACCCCGTTCGAGCTGGGGTCGGACCCGGGGATTGTCTGAGTTACTCATTATCAGTTACGAATTACGAATTACGATTTACGAATTACGAGGAATTTGAAAAGTTACGATTTACGAAATTACAAAATCCAGTTACGCACAGCCCTGAAACCGATCCATTACACAGAAAATTTGAAAAGTCTTTACCCAAACCGATTTATATCCAGAGAATTATTTTCGGGTGAAGGCATACCGAATGATTCAGAAAGGTAACCCTCGTAAGAAACAAAACCAAATGAAATGAACAAATTTAAACGTAAGGAAGAAACTGCAACATAAACCATGTGAACATTGCTGATAAGAGCATCAGTTTCGATCAAAGCAGTGAACTGCTGTCCCAACAAGCACTATGTAGCTGGACGAAAACATCCGATGATTCAATATTCAATTGATCTGAGGGAAACACGAACTACATAGATCGGATAGAAAATGCTCTTGGCTGGTTGTGAAGTAACGACAGACAGGATAAATTTCTAAATACTCTCGGAAAAAGCGCTGATAATATTGAAACTATTGTTTTCAATTTGTTGTGTTGCAGGGCTCCGAAAATCCACCATCGAACGTTTTAGGATGGAAAAGGCATTCAAAAATATAAGCATCGTTTGCGAAATTTCAGCGCTGTCTATTCGGATATTCCTCATCAAACTCGCAGTCTCACCAATGAAACGAATCAATTCATGTCAGAAACTATAGTTCTATTCCAAATGAAGACGGCTCCGCACAGTATTTTCGGACCTTCCGTTGGGGGCAATTTTTGGACTGCAACGATAGCGGCGAGAACGAAAGCGCGATTCTTACATGGTAATACATAATGTGCTGTAGTGCAGAAATTTGAGGAAATTGCTGGACCTCACAGTGAATAGATAACATAGATGGAGTCCTAAGAAAATAGAGCAGATGGCGTTATAGCCTCCAGACATGACGTGGGAGGATTTACTCTGTGAAGTACGCAATTAGATTTTCTGGTTAGCGAAATGAGTGCTGACTCAATGACTCCCGTTCGTTCAAATAAACCGAGCAAATCTCGGAGCGTACTGCTTTTTTTTGAAAATCTTAATTTGGCATTTAGAAACCCCTCACTCAACTTGTTGCAAGCTGCAATACCGCTAGTAGGATTCTGTGCGAAGGCGAGCAGGGGCGCATTTACGCGTCCTTAGCGTCCTTTTATAATAACTCCCTTCGAATTAGTTTTTTTCGGATCTTGAATAGATGATCCCGGTGAGAAGGGCTATGCAACTGTATAAAAAATTTCTATGCTTTAAAGGCAGCGTTCACGATAAAAATCTTTTCCACCTATCTTGAAAACGGCCCCATGCTGATTCCAATGATGTCTCTGAAATCGTACAAGACCTTCTGGGAACGGAGTTATGGTCCCTCGAAAATTGAGCTACGGAAGCATGGTGGACGAGTTGTTCGAGGCTTGTAACTTCCGTATTTTGCAGCCGATGTATGTGAGCTGACCTGAGTAAAAAGAGAAGTTGAGAATGAAGGGAAAAACGGGGCTTTTGATCGGAACCCATGGCTCATCTCACGATCTCGAGCATTCATTTGTTCACGTCGGTAGGCGTGTGTTGCGCTTTTAGGGTTTGCCTTGCGCTCGAAGTGGCAACTTCGGTCTCTTTTGGAGCTTTTCCTGGCTCGTTTTCATGCGCTCTCTCGACGTCAACGCTGCACTGTGCCGCAGTGTCCACGATAAAAGAAGATGTTTGAGCATTCACCGAAAATCGAATGTACCAGGGTCCATTGCAACAATGAAGGCGAAAGAACGGCTAAAAAGGAGCCAATCTTAAAGCCTATACGGCCCTCAAAATCGTTATGCTATGCCCGCCCCGCCCACTCCCTTAACGGCCAACAGGGAAGTAGGCGGGTAGGGCATAGTGGATACAAAATTGAGGGCTGTATAAGGCTACCTTTTGCACATTTTTAGCCGCTCTTTCGCCATCATTGCTGTAGTGGACCCCGGTACATTTGATTTCCAGTAGGAACTTGAACATGGTTTTTATCGTGAACACTGTGGTGGGTTTATCCGCAAAAGGGATAGCTGCGGAGCACTCAGCAGGCCGCGCGCCTGTCGCGTGCGCGGATCGATCACCACGTTTCTCATGGGCGCAAACGACGCGGCGCAGTCTGCTGAGGTGTCAGTCTCTGGTTACCCGAACTATACCTTCAAGTTTAAACAGAAAAGTCTGGGGTGAATTTTTTGTGCGTCATACAGTACACTACTACAGCGTGCGCCAAAGCTTTGTGCCCATGCTTGGAGGTTTCCTGATTTCGAACTTCGTTTTCAACGCGTAGAAAAACCTCTGCACACTTTAATTGAGCCACTCTTAGCCAGTACTTCACCTTTTTATTATTTAAGTTATTTAAGAAGAAAATGCGCCGCGTCAGAACTTAATGCCCGCCCTGCGACTTCTGCAAGTTGTGCTTGGTTGCTAGGACTTCCCCCTTTCGAAGTGGGTATAGAGCCTATGAGTCAATCAACATACCATACCAACATCATATTCAAGTTACCGAGACGACTTGGAAACGGAATAAGCTCATATCAGCGCTTCACAACTAGGCAGTGCAAGCAACTGGGGAAAATCGTAGCAAACTGACAAAACAAAACGATGTGTTGAGTGAAAAGACTTTTTCTTTATGCTAGGAAAACTCATGAAGACACCCACTAAAGCTTGTGAGTCGAGAAAAGAACTACATGGTTTGGCTTTCCTCGAACTCTAGTCCGACCGAGAATAGGATCAAACGTCATCACTAAGCATCGGCTTCGAATTCTGGGGAGCTCCCTCCAACAATACGCTCCCTGCCTAAGGCTGCATAGCGCTGTGTGCACTGTGCAACGATCTTCAAATCACATTTCGACCTTTCCTGTTCGAATCCAAACTCTAGGAAGCAATGCATTGTTCAATAGCCCTTCTCACATGATTCTAAATAAAACTTTTCAAATCTAGAAAGAGTTGATTTCAAGGGAAGTTATCAAACCAGGCCGCTAGACTCTGGCAAACCCCTAGTGACCTGTGAATTTCGATTATCACCAGAGGCGAAGCGGTGAGCCTCGGTGAAAAATAACTAGTGATAAGGAGGTTCCGACAAAAAAGCCACTGCTCCGTGCTGTGATAATCGAAAACAAGGGCTCACTTAAAATGAACCAGAGTCTAAAGATGCGAAAACACGTCCCCGCGCGCTTTCCGATCAAGTCTTACGAGCAATAGGGTCCCCCTCTACATCGAAGGGTAAGCCGTAAGCCGCGTAATGAAAGCGGAACGGTTTTCTCTCGTCTCTATCATTCTATTTTTTCAATCTACAATTCTCTTTTTTTTTTGCAAAACAACAGAATCTTTCCAAAAAAAACGGCTGCGGTGCGGCTTACTATTTTGATGGAGACGGGCCATACAGTCAAATTATTCACAAATAAAAGATTTGTCTGAAGGCAAAGTTCACGATGAAGAAGTTTCCTGTTTTTTTTCTATTAAAAAGGGTAGGTTTTCAGTTCATCTAAAACAAGGAACGGCCAGAAAAGGGTGACAATTGCGACTCACTGGATCACCACGCCCACATTGTGGAAAAGTTGTCCAGTCAAAGGAATGGGTACCAAAAATTTGGATGATTTTATCTCGAATAAATGTCATGTATAAGCATCAACATTAAGATCTTCTCATTTCTAAAGAATTGTGGGTGGATTTAACACAAAACAAAGTCCTAAAAAGCCTGAAGGACAAAACCATCTTCAGAGACCCACTTTTCGAATTTCCGAACTGCACCAAACGCAGAATACAAACGTTACTGCTAATGTTAGGGGTTTTTCAACAGTTTTTCTCTACAAAAACCTAGGGTTCTGTGGTGACATTCAGCAAATACACTCTACGTCGTGCAAAAAACGATGTCTTATTTTTCCATGTTTTGGGTACGCAAGCTCGTGAGGAAAGCGATAATAGAGAAGAAACCCCAAAAAACCCCATCTTTCGCAAAATAAACGCGTTTAAAAACCTTTTGAAAAAATGGTTTTTCGCCCCTCCGTCGAATTCGGTGTGTCCAGTGCAAAAAGTTTTTCTAAACGTCTGGAGTGTTTTGCGCTTTAAACTTTATAGGTGAGAAAATTTCTTTTGCCTTTCTTCCTCCAGAATCACTTAAAAATAAAAAGCTTTCCCTGTGCAAGTTTGAATGATAAGATTTCCAGCGATAAGAGTTCGCAATACAGTCAGTATCTCTTGCGCCTGACATGGCGCTTTTGTTCCTTGTGCTAGATGGTTGGTGAGAACTGGTGGCGCATCCTCTTCTTTAACCCCTTCCAACCTCTTAACCCTAGGTTTTTGACGCGTCAAAGTTTACCGGTGTGGTCTTTCGGGCTCATTCATGAAATTGAGCCTAAAGAATGGAAAGTGGTTTCCAGTGCGAACGATGCCTTTAAAGGCAGTATCCATGATGAATTTCGCCCTCGGTTTTTAGCCAGAAATCGAAAGCTCAGCGTCTCATTGGAGCACTGGGGTCGACAGAACGAACGAATACGAGCCCGAAAAAGCTCCACACGGCTCCGAAGTCCGCTCGCTCTAGCCCTTCCGCTCGCGGTCGAGTTTTCCTAGGAACAGTTTGGTCCGCTTCTACATTAGCGTTGGAGCGCGAGCGCGGCTTAATTTTAGCATTGGGGCGCATTTGCGCACGCTGTCTACTTCAGGCCATGCCTGCGCAACTGATCCACCGTTGAAATGTGGCTTTTAAAAAGAATAGCTGATTTTGGATGTTTCGCAGCGTTTTTCATGATTCTTTCTTCACTGATGAAACAGTCAGACTCTAAACCTTCGTTTTCTGATGGAAACCCGAAAACGATGTTTATCGTGGACACTGCCTTTAAATGCGGGAAACACTGAAAACTAGGATATGGTTTTTTATCGTGATTACTGTGTTTAAATGCAGCGCAAGATTTGATATTTGCAATTTTCTCGGACTCAAATGGATAACTAATCAATTCAAGCTCAGAACGAGGTACGGGCTAATTTCTCGGATAGAAAAAAGGCATAAAGGCAACCTCGAAAGCTTTTCAATCAGGAAGTCGCTAGAAATATTCTGTTACCTTCACATATGACTATAGGGACTTGTTTTGAAAAACAGGAATGCTTTTACTTGCGTATTGGTTCATTCGATGGACGTTCAGTGTTTGCTCACTTAGTCTGAATAAACAGCCCGACACCACTGTGGGTCAGAAAACTGCATCCCTGCATTTTTCGGAAAGTGGGTGATGGAAGAATCCAACTGTTAAGTGTCCTTCAGAGAAAAATTTGCAGAAAAGAGTTTTGTGTCCAGAAATATTGGCGAAATTCTCTATGTTGTCAAAATCTATTCCTGTAATGCCCTTTGTATGACGATGTTTCTAAAATCGATAGAATAGACTTCGAGAGTGGCTCAGTTGACTGAATTGCAGCGAAAATGACCAGAATGATACCGAACTGTCAACTTTCCATATGGGGACGGTGATGAAACTGTTTCGGGCCGGCTCTGGTGAACTCTAAAGTTGGTTGCTCTTCTAGGAAACGACCCCCTGTATCACTGAAATTACGAAGAGACGGCGAAAAAACGCTCTGAAACGCCTTAATTCAGTGGAAGAAGTTCCTGGCCTGGACTAGTTGTCCGGTAAAATGTTTGAATTCTCGGTCGTTGCGACTGGTAATGATGGGGTCAAACGAAGATGGAAGATTGCATCACGCACAACAGTATTAGTGAGGGTCCAAAGGGAGGAATGAAGCAACAGAAAGCTCAGAATTTTGAAGGACGAGTTCACTAAAGATTTCACGGTCACCAAGAACAGTTCCTCTGAGAGTGAAGAGGCGGGGTGAGAGTATAACCTTTCATGTACTTCTGCCGCGTTTTTCCAAGATTTTTCGTCATTACAGCTCTACCCGGGGACCAAGTATGTAGTCGTTTTAGCAAATAACCCCGAAAATGAAGATCATCAAAAACACCGCCTTTGAACGAACACCAGCAAGCTACATATTGTTGGATACCCCTCCTCACCTAGATCTTAGTAAACCTTTTCAGACTTGAAAAAAAAAATCGAACGGCGTTATCAAAAAAGGACACTAAAGATGAGAAAACGCGTCTTGTTACCAGATCCTACAAACGGTAGTATTCTTCTAAAACAGCTTGGAATTTTTCCCACAAATGATGATAAAAGCAAAATACGTGCAAATAGCAGGCGTGAATTACAAGAGTGGAATTTAAGAAGCGCTAACCACGATTTAACAATGGCTAGCGTAACCATGGTTAAGCACATCGAGTGCGAGTCGATTGGCCTCAAACCATGGCTGAACCGTGGTTATCGTTTCGTTAATTCCAGCACAGGAATGTCCCCTGGACTCCGTGGGAGGACAAATAGCCTAGCCATGGACGGACTTGTTTCCCGTGGCTACGATTTATAACTGCAGATTGCTTAAACGCCGCTGTGGTTATGCTTCAATGAAAATCTTTTGCAATGGAAATCTCTTTGGAACGCACCGCAGAACAAAAGGGGATGCTCCCATAACGTTTTCTTGTACCCCTCCCCCTCATGGCAGGGCTTCCCCATTTTGTCGTTAGCCAGCGCCTCTTGTTCTTAGGTACTGTCGCTTTCTGGGCCAAATTCCGGTCCACATTTGCGGACAACTGCTAATACATCATGCGACACGTGTAAATCGGGCTGGGACCACTTGGTCCCGGCACGATAAACTCTTCTCCCAGCACGATTATCACGTGTCGCATGATGCAACAGCCGCAGTCCGCAATTGCGGACCGGAATTGGCTCCAGAAAACGATAGTAGGTCAAAAATTAGTTTGCAAAACTCGCTGTGTTTGATACGTCTCCATGTACAGTTGACCGCAATGTTAATAGGACATGGTGCGGTTGCGGACTCGCACTAAAACTACGGTAGAATCTGACACTTTGCCAGATTTCGTCATCGATCGGCGCCAACCGTCGTCTCTCTGCTCACGAGACTATCAGCTGTGGCGCCGATCGATGACGAAATCTGGCCAGGTGCCAGATTCTACCGTAGTTTTAGTGCGAGTCCGCAACCGCACCATGTCCTATTAACATTGCGGTCAACTGTATATGAAGCTAAGCAAAAGCTGAAGTGTGACCTTGCGCACCAAGCTGCGGAGTACAGTACCAAGCAATTTTTTTTGAAAAAAAAAGCGTTTTGCGGCGTTTTTTGCACTCACAAAGCGCCGCATCGCCATAGCTCATTTAAAATTGACGAAATAAGTCTCTCAGGTACATAGTTGTCGTGTTCCTCCTACTGAGGCGAATGAAATGGTATGTAAAGGAAGTCTTTTAAAGGCAGCATACACGCTCGTAAAAGTAATTGAGATAACTACGGAAATAGAATGGTATAGCCCAGATTACAACGCCTACTCATTCTGAAGCCCCTAAAACGACCCGCATTGCCGCTACAGGAGTAGCAAGTTTGGCCCAGCCCGTATTTTCACGCCCCCAGTATTTGCCCTTTTCCTCCAACGCAAGGTTGCTCGGTCACATTCAGCGTCGGTACTGTTGGTAGGTTGCCTAAGAAGTGAACCACACACGTAACTGACGGCGAAGATGACCCAGCAACCCTGCTTTGGAGCAAAAGAGCAAATACAGGGGGTGTGAAAATACAGGGCGGGGCTAACTTCTGACTTATGTAGCGGTATTGTGGGTCATTTTTGACACTTCAAAATGCGTAGGAATTATGTTGTAAGCCATACGGTTCGATTCACATTGTTATCCCAACCACGTTTACGAGCGTGTATGCTGCCTTTAAGTTCGATTCTTGGTCCGATTCCTGCTTAAACTCACATCGACCACAGGTCAAAACATGACAGTTTTCTTCTATCGTGACCGTCTGATCAGCTCATTGCGAGGGATTTTCTGGTTCAAATATGCATTTTTCGATGAACATGTGGAGTTGAATCTATCATTTTGTAACACTGTCGTCTACGAAGCAATCCATAAATGACTTTGAAATTGAAATCGGATCTCTCTGTAGCAAGTTATGGCAATGCGGTGCTTTGTGAGCGCAAAACACGCAGCAAAACGTTTTCTTTGCAAAAACTTTGCTCGTTACTGTACAAAGGTAGCTTCTCATAATCAAGGAATGTCCTCCCAAAAGAATGTCCCCTTGTTCCCTCTAAGCGGCCATCTGAAACCGTCAGTTACTCGATAGGAATAATTTCCGGACAAGAATAATGAAACGTTCCCTCTTGGTACCTGTTCTCCCCCATCAACTGATAATAAGAAAATTGAATCTATCGTCCGCGACAATTTGTCTCATCGGCGCGGATCGCAGTGATTCTTCGCGTTCCTTTGTATGTTGGAGCAAACTAGGTACAATGTTACAAAAAATTTATGCGTACCGAATCGGCGCCAACGCAGAGCAATGAACGCTAAACATCAAAGCGATCCCTGCCGAAATTAGGGCGACATTCAGAGTTTTCGCGGACGACGGGATGGCACATGCCAAGGCGACGCGAAAATCGCGTCGGGCGGGTATTCGGGCAGGGCTGAGCACACGTCCCGGCATAGCGATTCTGAATATGCACCCCCCTTAGCTCGGTAATTTTTAGGCACCCCCCCCCCCTATGGAAAATCTAAATCGGCTATTTTCCGAAAAAGTTGAGCACAACAGCCATGATTTTGACTTGCTGATTTCGATAACCAAGAATTTAAAAAAAGCACTGACTATAGAGAATTCCGGAAATGTCAACAAAAAAGGTAGTGTAATTTCTAAACTTCAAAACAATCCCATGAGGAAAATTTGTTAGCAAGACGGTAAGTTATGACATAAGATAAAAAAAATTTCATCACAAAACAATTACAATTACATTAATTACAATTACAAGTGAACAATTACAAACAACAGAACTACTATTATTGCGATAGTTAATGTTTTGTGTCGAATGTTTTAATAAACCTATGAAGGATTAGTTAATCTGTGTTAGATTGTTCTGATGTGGAAATCAAAACTATTTTGTGTTGTGAAACAATGTTAGGATTCATGTGATGCGTAGGGAGTGGGAAACCCGAGTTTTACCCTCCTAGAATGCAGTAATCCCTTGAAGATTCGGCTTGCCGTGCGATACGGTGTTTGTACGCAGCTACACAGCGCGCATGGGAGTAGACGCTCACTCAATATTAATAAAAAATGTATTTTATTACAGAACGGGGAGGAGAAAAGGATTGAAACTGAAGGAAATGGAAGATGGTAAAGGTAGTCTATTCTGGATGTACCCATTTTAGAAATTTAATGTAAATTAACAAAGTTAGAGCGGGTGTAAATATTTAGCCATGATAAGGTTCATTCAAACGAACCCAGTTGATCGAATTTAGCATTATAAAGAGAGCAAAGGGTATTGTGAGAAAGAAGAGAATCTAACAAACATTTTAGTTTCATTAGGATAGATTTTTAATGTGATATAAGGACCTTAAATCTCGTCCCGGTTTTACCCCGAAAACCGGGACAAAACCGAGACGAGTTTTAAGGACCTTAAGTCACATTGAATATTGAACCTATTGCTATTGAAATGCTCGCCTGATTCTCCTCTTTCTCTCAATACTCTTAGTTCTATGTTTATTGGTGTTTTTAATGAACTAGGTTCATTTGAATGAACCTTATCAAGTCCTAAAAATTCACTCCGCTCCAACTTAGTTTGTTTACATTAAACTTCTATAGTGGATACATTGAAAGTATCCTAGTTCTGCCTTCTTCCATTTACTCTAATTTCAATCATTTTCTCCGCCCCAATCTGTAATAAAATACATTTTTTAATTAATATTGTGTGCGCGTCTACTCCAGTGCGCGCTGTGCAGCTGCGGACAAACACCTTATCGCACGGCAAGAGAGATTACGGCATTCAAGGTGGATAAAACTCTGGTTTTTATGTACAGGGTACTTCTCAATGAGGACGACACGGTCATTCGCTTCTTTCATAGGAACTTGCAGTCTTTACAGTTGGCTCTCTTCATAAGTCACATTCTCATGAATTAAAATCTATTGACTGGTTGTGATACTGACTGTGCTATCTGTACTTTTAAACTGTCGAAATAAAGCCTAGCCTGCTCGGATGAGTCCGGGCGGAGTAAGCAGCGGAGCGGTTGGTCATGGCAAAATACATATAACAGTGATAAGGAGATTTTGACATGATAAGCCCGATAAGCCTTGCTTCGACCGGCTCAAAATGAGCGACATAGGCTATACATCATTTAGCTATTTTTTTAACTTGAACGATAGCTTTCCTGGGCGCTGTCTTTGTATCTTTGCCTCGAATCGGTAGCCACCCGCGTAATCAATGAACGTTGAACCAAAGCAACATGACGCTACATCAGTCCTTACTTGCTACAAGATAACAGAAGGGTGTTTATTTCTTCATCAAATCAAACTTCGACAGCAACCATGAATTATTGCGAACACAACCTGCATCTCGATCTATAATTTGAATTCTTCAAGTGTTCGCCTCAAAAAGCGGAGAAGTAGATATGGCAACTCAGAAGAATAGTATGTATTTTTTTCCTGATATTCGACAGAACATGCACTTCGTTCTTTTTTTGGTGTTCGGTTTAGGCACCCCCCCCCTTTGCCCTCTCTGCAACGTCCAATATGCACCCCCCTAAGGTTAACCGGGACGCGTGCCCAGCCCTGTATTCGGGTGTCAACGCAGCGCGAACGCTGGGCGTAATTGCGCGGAATTGAGTACGAACGCAATTTCTCATAAGCTAGCAACGAGAATTTTTCGTACCAACACCAACAGTTTTTGCGGTTCGTTCAAGAGCAAACGATCCTGGAAATGCTTGTTTCGTTCCTTTCATTGTCAGATTTGGTTGTCTTAACGAAAAACCACGAAAAAAAGCAGCAACGAGTTTGCTATCGCGCGGCTTCCATCGCGTCACGTTGTAAAGACAAACTTCCTGTCATTTCGAATGTACCGCGCCTCTTCACTGTGAGCACCCTCGCGACGCGACATCGCTTCGCTTCGCGAATGAACGCTGAATAAGCCTAACAAGGGAAGTATAAAAAGCGTAGGTCGGATCTGCGAAAACGACTAGTATGGTTAGTATCTCTTCTGGCCTAATAGTAAAAATGCGCACTATTCCGCCGCGAGCCGCAAGCTGAAAAAAGTTATGAGCATTTTTAAAGGCTGTGGTCACGATGAAAAACGTTATAGAAAAAACTACAAAAATCAGCTCAGATCAAAAACAGCTGAAAAACTATGAAGGTAGAGCGGTGAAAAACGGGCTAGAATTAGAGTTTTTAGGGCCCAAAGAAGCTGTTTCGTGCACACGTGCACAGCGATGACGAAAAAGATCGCCGTCTCATGCCGAGCAGTCAAAAATCATCGACATTCAGAGGACGAAATAAATGCAAATTTAACGAAGAAAAACAGTTGAACAATGAAAGCAACACTTCAGTCAATGTTTTTGACTAGATGTGCACATAAATCCAAAGCTTCATTGATTGAAATTCAATTTTAAGCCAACTGATGTTCTTGATATAAGAGGTCACCGATGCCGATGATGTGGAGTGGGCTCGTCCACCATCAAAAGACAAGAAAGTTCAGGCTTCAAATTTGGCCCAAAACAGTGGTTTTTTCGCGATTTTTTCTTATAGGTCCTACTACTCGAGACCCAGAAAAGGGTTTAGAGAAAAAAAGACGGCAAGCATATTTGATCGCGACCACTGCCTTTAAGCCTGGCGAGAAGGCAAGGGTACCATCTACCATCAGGCATTTTTTTAGAGTTTCAAAACATTTTCTCTGATTTATTTCAAAGGTTGTATGTAGGGGTAATCTAGGGTGGCGAATACGAATCTGGAGTCCATTTGTCGAAATTTTGAGGTTTACTGTAGGTTACGGTAGGTAACATGTCATTTAGGGGTCAAAACCCACCTTAGTATTTTGAAAATCGACAAGCGTACGCTAAATTCGTATTCCCCACCCCGAATAACCCCCGTATACAAATTTTGAGTAAAATCTGAGATTTTTACCAAACTACCGTATACCCACCGTAATCTGCAAAAGATCGATAAACGGACTCCAGATTCGTGTTTAGCACTCCAAATAACCCTCAGTGAATGATTTAGAGACATATCTATCGTAGAAAACCGGAAATCTCAAAAGTGGCGTTTTTCCCTCGAAATTTTCCACGGTTGGGGAGAAGCTTCAAACGAAATTAGCCGAAAACATTGGAAAATCGACTAATTAACCACAGATTCGTGATCAGCACCCCGAAAAACCTCCCTGGGGGAATTTTAAGTCAAATCTGGACAATTTTTCTAAAACGCTTTCAGAGCCCTCAACTAGTAGAAATAAACGCCCAACCGAAAACCCGTACAAGTCCAAAACGCTCTTAGTCTGGACAAAGTACGGAAAATGTGCCTTCACTCAAACTTTGCTCAAGGGGGCAGTTTTTGGCGCTTAGCACATTTATGAGGTCCGTTTCCAGATTTTTTCGAAGACCAATGCGCTTTTTGGAAGGTACAAAAAGCACAAAAAATGAGCTTTTTAAGCTTGTAACTTCTTGGAACCTGCGGCTCGAGGCGGGATACTGAGCAGTTTTACTATTGAGCCACAAGAGATACTAACGACACTAGTCGTTTTGGCAGATCCGACCTACGCTTTGTATACTTCCCTTGTAAGTGTGGCAATACCGGAAAACACAATGGACTCAAGTGACGCTTTGGGAATTGCAATCCATATTTTTCTGGTCGTGTTATCTTGCTTCTGTTGACATGTTTTATGAAACACTTAGAGATAGTTATGAAATTATTTCGCAACTGATTGTGTGTAAGGGGTTTCTTTCTAAGCTTTAGACACGAAAACCCTCATCACCCTAAACTAGGAAACTTGAGGAGTTGACCAGCATACAAGCATGTACACTCTGTTTGAGGGAAATACTGCTACACTGAATCATAGCGTTGTAAGTGCACTATGGAAATTCCATTAATCAAAGAGTCACAAAACATCGAACAGTATCACAAAGCAAGATTTGAACTTCACAAAAACAGCCGCTCCTAGACTAATCATAAACAAATTGATTGTATGTTAGGAGAATAGTTACAAAAATATTGAAGCAGGATCAAAAAGTATCCATTCTTTTTTGTTATATTTGCAATATATTTTTTTCTAGCAATAAAGCGCTCGAAACAAAACAGCCGGGACGCATAATGGAACTGAGATCTCCAGTCGCATCAGCAGAATTTATATTCAATTGAAATGAGGCCTGGCTCTCAGCATACTTGTGAGTAACTGGCAATAGCGAAGTGACCAAGAAGGTTTATGAGATACATATTCACATGCATACAGCATTCGAGCGTCTACATGATATTGTGAAAGGAAAACATGAAAGTATGATGAAAGTACAAGAAAATTTCCGACAAATAGATGATGGTTAGTCATACTCGTTTATTGCAGTGAGTAATGCTAGACCAAGAACTATGTATGCACTTACAGATGTCATAAAATACACCTGAATATTATCGAAAGGCCCTTCGCGTTCTGAAATTGTAACTTCGAAAACTGTTATAGCGAGAAGCTCGAATGCATATTTTCGGTTTACGGGAATTGCGTTTTTCTCAAGTGTGGAGCTTTCTACAGAGCTTTCTCGACAATTAGCTCACTGAAAAGGCTGTATTAGAACGTGAAAAACAGTACATACCTATGTATATCATTTCAGCTAAGTGCGACGCCTATTACGCATTAATTACGCACTTCGCACATATGTAATATGATAAGCCTAGCTTTGACTTTTCGTGTCCGAATATCAGCGGCGCATCTGAATGCATGTTCAGCCGTTGTCGTGAAGAACTAGTACAATGTTCTGCACTCATTTTTGCTTTCTTCAATGGCACCGAGTTAGACAATTATTGCTCCGGCGGATTATCGACGTCTGCCAAAAGCCTCGATCCTGCCAGCCGTACGTTTTCCGTTCGACTACTTCTTCCCTTATTTGCTGGCGGAATGCTCTCCCACTGGCGTGAAAACCACTATGGTGACGTCGATATCCGTGTTTCATGCCTCCTTTGCTACTTTGTAGACCCCTATCACTGTTACACATCGAAGTTGGGCCCCCCTGCGAGGCGGTTGGCTACACGTACCGGGAGTAGGATCACCCGAAGCAGGAGCACGAGCTGGAGTTCGTTCCTCAACTCTACTACATACCGGTTCTTGGTGGTGTAGAATGCTTGCTTTCGATTGTCCGCGGCTGTGCCGTCGGTCTGCCTCCATCCATTCGCGACTGTATACTGGGCCTGCTCCCACCTACTGTCTTTTCCAGGCCTACTTAAACTGCCTGGATGCAACCCCCTGCTAGCTTTCTTTGCCGGATTTGGAATAAACTCGCTACCTAGTTACTGCCGATTCCCGACTTAGGTTGGGAAGGAAGCCTCTTTGGGACAGCATCCGCTCTTGTCATTTGCACTGGCCGAGATTCAGCACTGCCGGTTGACTGTCTGGGTGGAGTTGTAGAGGTTCGAGGCCTGGACATAGGTGCTCGCGGTCGCTGGACAAGCCTCACATACCGGCGGAGAAAAAGCGAACCACTAGAGTTAGTCAGTGTTAGTT
This sequence comes from Aplectana chamaeleonis, assembly GCA_029168955.1. NCBI lineage: Eukaryota > Metazoa > Nematoda > Chromadorea > Rhabditida > Cosmocercidae > Aplectana > Aplectana chamaeleonis. The sequence continues at coordinate 71,688 of JAPDOI010001690.1, read as the reverse complement.
GAGTTAGAATTAGGAATGTAACTAACAGTAAGATGTGAGGAGCCTCCAGGTGAAAGCGAGAAAAAAAAAACGGAAATCCAATGGTAAAAAAATATTTTTTCATATATATGCTCATGTTTGCTCAATACCTCGACAAAGTGAAAAGATGACGCTCATAGTTGCCAGAATTTCGTCATAGGAGAAGGTGGGCTGCAGGGAAGGGGCAATGCAGGGACTAGTCGCGACCGTTCAGCGAGTAAGAACGCAGTAACAATTTGTGGGCAGACACACAAATAACAAAGTGGTGAATCAGAGATCGGTGTGAGATAGTCATTCAATCGCAACACTTTGGAAATTCTTTGAGTAGTCTTTTAACTGGTTCAGCCTAAAGCCAAGTTTGATTATTGGGCAGCGGCCGGAAAGTGTCCTATGTATAGCACGACATTTAGGAAGCATTCGGGAAATAAATCACTGAGGACGAGGATAAGGTCGTAAGGAATGATAAGTTCAATTGGAGAACACCCGCCACTCCGTTTATGAGCATATTCGAGTTTTGTTTGCAATACTTGAGAGGTCCTTTAATTCTCATTGCTGTCGGTATGGATCTTAGTGATACTTTGTGTTCCCCTTTGAAGGTTGGCGCGAACTCGGTGCACTTATATCATAGCATATGGCACAGAGTTTGCGCCATCTTTCAATAGGGGACGCAAGGTATCACTAGGATCCATGGCGATTGTACTAAATTCAAACATATACAAACGCGCAATTTTTCAATTATTAATTTCCCCATCCACGCGAATATCATATAGAATTCATTTCTGTTCTCCTTTGTACGCCTTTACAGTCCTAGCTATATATATTTCAGAGTTTCGCTGCCGCTGACTAAGGGCCCGAATAGAGTCGCGCCGTTTACAAGCGTGCAATGAACGAAAATCGATCGACACTCCTCCATTGCATGCCGCCGCCTTTCAACGGCGGGACTCTATTCGGGCCCTAAGTTTGCCCTGTGCGTAGCGCGGGGGCAAGAGGCGCCACTGTTGCCACATACATCTGAGTGATCGGTATTCGCCCTAGGGCAATCAAGCCTCTACTCTTCCGAGATCGGTAAATTGGTACCGGGCTTCTCCGTTATTTTGTTTAATTTTCAACCGTCAGAAAATGCTCCAATAAATTATTTTCTCACATTGTCATGCAATGGTATTCTGATGGCAAACAAGTTGTACGGATTTGGGTCATTATGGCCCTGGTTAGAGGAAATAGCCTTGATTTCAACCAATGCCAAGAAATTGTAAATAAAATCCGTATTCAAAAACTGTGCACTGAAATCTCAAATTTGAGCGTGAGTTAGGCATGGTTTGTGATGCCCTATAATAAATTAAAGTTTAATCAAGTTCCGCCGAGCCCAGGTCAAGATACGCTTGGAACAGTATCTCTGGAAAATGGGTGGAGGTATGTACATATATACATATACAGGCCATAAAACGGCCAAAATCTCACCGTCAGCTGCAGACCACGCGCTGCGCGCCCGCACGCGCTCTGAACTGGACGAGTTTTGACCGCCGCGGCCTCGATCAACTGTTCTGGTGGTTTTTTTTTTCAATTTACTTTTTGTTTTTTATCGATTTTGTGGTTTTGTTAATGTGTTTTTATGTTTCCATTGGTGCCAGGATAAGGAAAACTCATTTTTTGTTTCAGGAATGGCGGGCGAAGCTGCGACATGCCATCATAATCGCCGGGAAATTCGGGCAGAAGGTTGGTTTTTTTAATTCCTCTTTTTATCTGAACTAAACTCAGGTTTCATATTATAGACTGTTAGTTACTACTTGCACAACGATCTAGGTTGCTGTATTATGTTTAATCTTTTATTTTAGGTATTGGCCGCCTTCTTTGCTCACCACCTCCCAAAACAGTCACCCCCTAAAATAAAATAAAAAATAAACATAATACAGCAACCTAAATTTCGCAGCTCCGCCGGAAACACAAAATTAGTTTTCCTTGTCCTATCATGAATGCAAACATAAAAAACATCAACAAAATCACGAAATTAAAAAAAAAATTAAAAAATTAATGAAAAACAAAAAATAATTAAGAAACCCACCAAAACAGCTGACCGAGGCCGCGGCGGCCCAAAATTGTCCAGTTCGAGGCGCGTGCGGCCGCGCAGCTCGTGGTCCGCAGCCGACGGTGAGAATTTGGCCGTCTGATGGTCTGTACAAACAATGAAACGCAGTGTACACGGCGTCGAATCAATACTTAGACGTATTCCAGCACCCATAACATTGAAGTGTGTTGTCAACGTATTAAAACGTGCAGCTTACTGAGAACGTGTCTATACGGTTGCGATTAACTGTGGTGTTACTCTGCTATTCGTTGAAACGTATAATCGAGTGTGGTTTCCTTGTTAACGCGATATTTTCGTTTTCTTCTTACAACGTTCGCCATAGGCGACGCAATAAACATAGCGCACATACATAACATCAGATTACGCAGCAAGATTATTGAAGCAGAAATCGCAATCAAGCCCACCTGTGAGACGGATCCGGAACTGAATGAGGAAGAGAGTAAGTGGTGAAGACCAATGAGTGACAATGATGTCGTCGAAGAACCAGGTGAAAAACTCACCGGGCAACTCTATCACGTAACATTGTGCCGAGGGTTAAGCCCAGATACGCGCCAATGAGACGGCAACTGAAATCGATAGTGAATGCACTATACGAATGAGTGTTGAGGAAAAAGAACACGTCTTCTGACGACACAAAGAGGTTAGGTAACTAGACGGACAACGAATGTGGGACTGATGAGGTGATGATAACCCACGTGCGAGCACTTCCGCTCTCCTCCGTGGTCGCTTCCGGGCGATCCTAAAGCCTGTTTCATAGTTTGCAGACCGACGTCGAACCCACTCGTTACCGAATGTTATGAGCTAAGATAGATTAGATGGATTGGACAGGGTAGATAGATATTCTGCATTCGATAAAGAGTTGTCTGCCAACTGTGAAAGAGGCTTTAAAGAGGAAGTAAAGAGTACACAGAAAAATGCTGAATTTTCCTGTTTAATTATAGATGAACAACTGTCAGAACTTCATCACTGTGGTCGATGTATGATGGTCAATTTAATGGATAAAAGTATCGCCGTTTCATTCATTCTAGGCGTGACATCGTTTCTTTCAATGTCAGACTAGAACATGATTTTAAAAATTTGATGTTTCCAATTATTTGGATAGTTCGATAAATTAAATTTTTCGGACATTGGATTTATTCTGGAATTGGAATGAATCGGCTTTGAGGCTACTCTGTTCATTCAAAAGGTTGGCATATTTTTCCAGTATTCGGCAAATTTCAGGTAACCACCGTCGAATAATCGGTTACAGAAAAAAATCCGACATTTCGATTGATAACTCAAATACTTCACTAGCTAAGTCGAAGAGAGGAAAGAATCTCGAATCTATCCAATAATTCAAAAATTTCAAACTCTCCGTACGCGAGAAGTCAAATCATTCGAAGAAGTGGCTCTCTCAATAATTCATTCATTTGAAAGCTTGCGTAAATTGCCCAGTCTTGCCTTGCGTTTAGGTCTTTGATGGCGACAACTCCGTGTAAACGTGAGCTGAACAGTAAATCTATGACATGAAATCTCGTCGACGCGTAGAATTATCAACACAGGAATACACTTGGATATTCGGAAACTCAAAATATTATGTCCTTCGAGTACCCGGACATTAAACGATTTGGAATAATTAATTCGAATCAAGTGAGAGACAGGTTTGCATGATTTCATTCGAACTAGTTAGAAAAGGGAGATTCAAACTATTCAATCATCAGAAGAATTTCTTCGGATACCAACGCCCACTCGACGCTGCAATTTCCAAAAACGAGATTTGAGAGCTTCCGAAGCAGAAGCCCCGAGACGGGCAAAGGCGACATTCGAAGGACATTGAAGACTGAAAACAGGTCTGCGTTGCTGAGTCGAAATCGATGACGTAGCGGACAGCTGAGAGCCGGCGAGAGGGAGGGCGATGAGGAGAGGACGAGGCAAGCGGATTACATGATGGAGTGCTCACATTCAGCCACCAATATCCCAGTATGAAAGTCCATTTTACCACTGAAAGGGAAGCCTAATTGTCACTGAATCTTCCGCAAGTAATTGATGGACAACTGGCAATGCCAACCATTACCAAAAGTGCATTCATTCAGCATACGACATTGGCAGCGGTCTCCCACGGGAGTCGGCTGGGAGTCCTAGCCTCATCAGCTATAGGACTCCTGTTTGCCTCCTGCAGGAGTCCTGTTCCTCCCCCGTAGGAGACCAAAACTTGCACAGTAGTTGAACGAAATCTCGTTTTGGAGGGAATTTCAAATGCTTCAAGGAAGAATCTGAGTCAAATCCGGCTTTTCGTGATACCTTTTCTTGAAGCGTTGAAACAGTTCACCCATGGCAACTTATCTGCCAGTTTTAAAAATTGCCTACGGGCTTGAGCTCAATCACAGCTCTTCGCATCCCGTCGCGTCAAGATCGAGAACCTCATGATCACCTTACTCGATTTCGGTTCTCTCCCGGACTTTGATGCGTGGGCATTGCTGTCCACCCCATCCTTGTGCGCCTCGTACACAGCGCGAGTTTGCATTGATCGTTCAACATGTGCTTCTTTAATCGTTCTTTGCTGCAAGACGTCATATAAAATGCTTGCCTGCGGCTGCCACGGCGTAAATGACGCCCGATGTAACGCGCGCGACGCGCAATGCGGCGCTATGACCTGTAGGAGACCGCTTCTCTCCAGTCCGGTCATCCACACCACAAAACACCTCCTGTGGTTGACCACGCTGGTCGTTTTCTCCCGTAGGAGACCGCCGCCAAAGTCGGAGGCGCCTCCTCAGAGAAGTCCAAGGACGATCCGCGGCGCTTTTGCAGGATCGTCCGCGGCCGACGACCGGACGATCCTTCACCAAAGCCGCGGATGCGCCGGCAATGCGCCGCGGACCATCTTACCAGCGCCGTGGACCGTCCTGAGAGCCGCCGCGGATCACCCTGAGAGCCGCCGCGGACCGTCCTTTTCAATAATGTTATCCAGCCCACCCCAATCGACTCATTGGCCGTGGGACAGATTTTGGCATTGGAGTACGCTTTTCGCGCTAGCATTCCATACTCTTCAGAAAGCCTCAATATCACAATTTTGCAGGATTTCTCCATCGTAAGAGCTAATTTCAAGAGTAGAACAGCTCGATTAACATGCATAACTGGTTTCCATATAGTTTAGCTGTACAACCGTGGAACTTATCGCTGAAGAAGTATTGTGAAAATACTATATTTTATAGCAATATTTTAGACATCGGTCATGTATAATTATAATTATGAACAAATGACTAATGTATGATCATGAGCTGCAAATTATCGGAATCGAGAGCTCATATTTTATGACTCTTAAGCAACAACTTTGTAATATTAGGTTAGACTGAAGACCTGTAACACTTGGTTATTGCACAATCAGTTCTTCATATTACCATGGGCATACATTGCAATATGCTATAAACTGAACAAGTCTTCGAATGCACATCGGAACCAGTTCTACATGTAAACTGAGCTGTTATACCTCTGAAAATAAGTCGTACGGTAGAGCAATCCTGCGAAATTGTGATACTGATGTTTTCTGAAGAGATAAGAAAGCTAGCGCGAAAAGCGTGCTCCAATGCCGAATCCTGTCGCACGGCCCAGGGCTGTGCGTAATTACGATTTACGATTTACGAATTACGAGCGTTTTTGGCAATTTTTTTACGATTTACGATTTACGAAACTTCGGCCAAAAATCGTAAGGAATCGTAACAAATCGTAACAAATCATGAGAATGGGGTTGAGGGGACAGTGTGAGTTTTCCATCTAGGGCATAGATGAATTCAAGGCTTTTTTCACATGCCTGACAATTTATTTTTTTCCAATTTATATTTTCGGTGATGCCCTTCCCTGGCATTCCTGGTCGATCTTAGGGAGCAGTAGGTCGGACATGGCGAAATATAATTGTTGATAACGAGATTTAAAGGCAGCAGACACGCCTAAAGTGATATCGATTTTATGGTTTGAATCGAAAACTTGGAGTTACTAGTACTGAAATTTGAAAAAAAAAACGAAAAACTCGATGGAAATGAAATGACAACGGGTTGTTCTTCATTTGGTTGGAAACGGACAATGCGCTCCGAAGGCACACGAGCGCAAATATGATTGGGCTGCCGATGTTACTCCACTCGCATGGCCGGGTTCTCTGAGAGAAATTGCCGCTGCGGATCCGCGATAGTGCCGCTTCGGCGCCTACAGTCACCGAAGAGGCACTATCGCGGAGCCGCGCCGGCACTACCGTGGAGCCGTGAAGGAACTACCGCGGAGCCGTAGCGATGATGCGGCAGTGCCGCTTCGGCTGCGAGATAGTGCCGCAGCGGCTCCGGAAGAGGATCTGATATGAAGTTGTTTAAGAATGATAGTACAACTAGGGGGGGGAGGGGCTAAGAACAAAAATACGCACCTGCGCTCATTACGTCATCTGTCTAGTAGGAACAGAGATAACCGCCGCTTTTGCGCCCAAGGAAATACGGAATGTACCTCAAACTATGCTATAGTAACGGCAATTCCAAAGGTTCCCAATTCATGCTTAGTGACAAATTTCAGACCCATCAGTATAACACCAACACCAATGAAAATACTTGAAAAAATAATAAGAGATAGGATAGAGGACTGGCTCTCGCGACACTGCCTACTTCACCTGAACAACACGGGTTTTCAAAAGGCGCTTCCACTACAACGCAATTGATTGATAGTACATTTGATTGGTGTTCAAAATTGAACAATAATCGTTCTGTGGACATCATTTACTTCGATCTCTCCAAAGCTTTCGATAAAGTTAATTACTCTAAGCTATAGTCAATCCTAATTCGGATAGGTATTGATGGTGGTTTATTGAAATGGGTTGAATCGTATCTACACGAACGGAAAATGTGGGTAAAAGTGGAAAAATGTTTTTCTTCGCAGTTTGCATGCCCTAGTGGTGTCCCCCAGGGTGGAGTATTGTCCCCTCTTCTCTTTACTATTTATTGCTTCGACTTGCCGAGGCTGCTGAGAACCCACACTTCTATTAAGGTCCAGGGGCCGGATTCATCAATGTGCAAACCCACGGTTAGCGCCCCTAACCTACCAACCCAGCACCATTCCAGCGATTCATCAACTCACCAACCCACGCGCCGCTCGGTTGGTTAGTGTGTGGTTAGTCAGCGCTACCAGACGAGAGAGGCTGGTAGCAGGGCTGTGCGTAATTACGAATTACGGTTTACGATTTACGAATTACGGGAGCTTTTGGCAATTTTTTTACGATTTACGATTTACGAAATTTGGGACCAAAATCGTAACGAATCGTAATAAATCGTAATAAAACGTGAAAACGTGGTTAAATGAGCTATGCAAATCTGCGGTCTAGTACAAATATAAAAAAACCAAGCCTCTCCAGCCGCTTCGCGGCTGGAGCGATTTAACACTTTCAATACAACACAGATTCAACACTTTTAACTTTCACACACTCCTAGTATTTAATTACTCTTCAGAATTTCAATTTTCGGTGAACCCGTACCCTTGCATGCCCGGCCGGTCGAAGCCAGTAGTAGGTCAGTCATGGAGAACTATAATTATTGATAACGAGCTTTAGGTATGACCAATCGCTCCCCTTCTTACTCTGACGGACCCAAACATATTATTTGGTTCCAGCCTTTCCTTGCTCCAAGCCGAGCCAGCTCGGTAGCTTCACAGCTATTTACTTCCATGGAATGCTTTTGTCACATGATGAACACCAGAGACGCTGGCCTTTGGTGGAGCTACAGTCTATATCGGACCAAAATTTCGGTCTGCAGTTGCAGACAACCGCTGTTGCAACACGTACTACAAACAGAATCATGCTGTGACCGCGAGGTCCTGACATGATTGATATTCGTCCCAGTACCACTATCTTCTAGCTCTCTGTAAACTTCTAAAGCGGTTGTATGCAACTGCGGACTGCAATTCCATTCCGATATAAATAGACAGTAAATATGGGGCTCGGCTCTAAGGACCTGGCTGGCTCATGGAGCTAATAAAAGTTGGAACCCAATATACACTTCATTGCAGAATTTTGCGGAGATTTCAAAAACAAATTTCCCCACGCATCCATCTTTAGCGGTTAAAAAGATACAAGCAAGAAAAGTGGAACTTTGTGAATTCAAATCTGCCGAAGAATCGGGAAATTTTGAAACCCCTGAACCTGAAAGCATTATTCAACGAAGATTTCTACGGGTACTACCAAAATAACCTTTGTTATCTATCTCCAGAGGCTACGAGAGGAGAGGTGGTAATTTCAAAATTTGATTTGGAACATTTCTAAGAAATTATGGGTTCAGAGTCTCTCACTTTTTCAACAATGTTTTGAAATGTTTTAATAATGAGGAGCAAATTGCGAACGCAAAAGAAAAGAAGATGAAGAACCTGATTTTCGAAAGCACAGATTTTGAGGGAGCCCTCTACATTTTGCATTTCAAAATTCTAATCAACCTTCACCACTCAGACCGCCGCCTCCACCCCAGCAAACTTATGCTTATGTGGAGGAACGCTTATAACTCTGTTTAGAGCAACGGTTAACAAATATAGAGAGCAGACTCGCTTTCTGTGTCTAGAAGTGGTTTTGTTAATGTATATCGCCCTTGGGATGGCCAACTTATCCAAGCATTATTCCTTAAAAGGTTAGGTCTAAAACTATCCAACCGTAAAATTTTTCTCATCACAGTGTTGCCTTCCTTGGCTTCAACCGAACTGTGTTTGGTAGAGCGATGATTCCCTATGCTTTCGTATTCAAAAGCTGGGCGAAACCTGGCACAGGTGTGGCACTTAAATAAACTTAGAGTTTCCATTTTGTCTACTAAAGTCGTTCCTATCCCACGTATGGGTACTGAATTATTATTCAAGTGCTGCTTTAAAAATGCCGCTTTGAATCCCAACCTCCTTCGATATGGAAACACCTCATCACTGAAATGCTACGGTGTTTCCAGATCGAATGAGGTTTGGGTCATGTGTGGGCTTATTACTCATTATCAGTTACGATTTACGAATTACGATTTACGAATTACGAGGAATTTCAGAAATTACGATTTACGATTTACGAAATTACAAAATTCAGTTACGCACAGCCCTGGCTGGTAGGCTGCCAACCAACCCAGTAAATGTCGTGGGCCATTGCTAATCGGCGCGCCTCGACGCGTGCGGCAGGGCGCAGCGGCGATTGGAGTATTGCCAAAATTAATATCGATTAACGAGGACTGTTATTTTAAACATATTGCCACTCTGCTACTTATTCTCTGGCTACTTCTCGACTGTTGGCAATATTCCCACTATTACTGCTACTCCCACTACTAAACTTTAATCATTATTGCTGTGCTATTACTATTCATTTAAGAATACCTAATGAAATAAAAATAAATATAATCGTTTTTTTGCAAGTGATTAGTTCTCGATTTGAATGGTCATATTTTCTCCTTTCTCACATTCACTTTCATGCTGTTTTTTTCTCATGTATTTTAAGCCACAGCGTAGTTAATGTTTGATTAAAAGAAAACTAAAAACCATGTTATTACAGCTCTAATAGTAAGCTAATTGAATATTGATTTCCTAGCAGCATATGCTTTTTTGCTGGCTAGAATGCTGGGTTTCAGTGATTTTTCCGAAATTAATTTTTTTAGCTGCCCTATGGGGGAGTTTCACTTAAATTTCTCAGTAATCAAGATTTCTCATAAAACCTGTTTAAGCTCTGTAGTATTTCCTTGGGTGACTCTCTTTCCCAGATTTTTTTCGTCAGTATAGTGAATAAGCAGGATTTGAAATTCGATGTAACAAGTGGAAAAGTGAAACATAAGTAATTTTAATAATTATTAGGAAATAAGAATATTCATTCAAATTAACTTAAATGATATTTAATATATCATAAGCCTGTTACTGCTAATTTCAAGGCGAACTAGCTTAACAGTTCCTTCAGTTTTTCAGTCCTCTTGCTCGAACCCTTCCCATTTCCTTTACGATTCGTATCTGCTAGCCGTGTTTTTCTCACACTAGATTTGATGTTGTGAGCCACTCACGGTTTGCTGAATACAATCCCTTCTTGCACCCATCGTACCCGATCCCACCTTGCATCATGTCCCTATCCAGCATACTGTGGTGTACTTTTCTTTAAAATATTACCGTTTTTGGAATACTTTTCATCCGCTTCTTCATTATTTTGTTGAGTAACGCGAGCATTTTGGCTTATTCGGAGTTTAGGCAACGAAGATCATCCATTCTCACTTGGAAAATATGAAATGTAAACCAGTTCCACTACAAGGAGTGGATAGAAGACACTCATGCACGAGAATTCAATTGTGGAAAAAAAAAGAAGCCGTGCATCGTTGCTTCAAGTGAAAAAATTATGTTCTGTTATTTTTCAAAACGTTAGGAGCGTGTTTTATAAACTTTGTGCGCATATTTAGTAGTTGTGAAGAAATGCGTCTGTTGTGATCCATAGAAAAAAAAGAAGAAACAAATATTCGCAGTATTTTCACTGAGTGGAAGAATAGCAGAGTTTTGTAATGAATAAACTTTAGAAACTGTAACAAATCACTTGAAAATAGGGAAAACGCATCCTTTCTGCTAGGAAACTGCCGTTGTGACGATGTTTTTCTAGAAAATCTATCGGTAATCCAGCTTCCTGTCAATGTTTGTGATTTGGCGTTAATTGTAATGTGTTGTGTGCAGTAAAGTTACCGCCGACGCCTAGAAAGTCTCGGTCAGCCTAACCCACACTGATTTGCGCTTGGTGGATCACGATTAGAGGTGCTGGGTAGTATACATTCCATCCGATGGCCAAAATGGCGTCGGATCGGATTTTCGGATATTGCCGATTTCGCAAAACCGACTCATCGGATAAATCGGATACTGTCCCAAACGAGAATTTCGGATAGCGGATCCTATCCGAAACCAGAATTTTTGATCGGATCGGATATCGGATATCCGATCGGATAAAATCGGATTCACCGGATAATTCGGATGAAAAAACGGATAAGAAAATTTTTTTAGTAGTAGCGTGGATTCAACCCCGTGTATTCAAGCAAATACATTCTGTAGCCACGAGCATACGCGTCGCGGTCCGGTGTGTGTCGCGCTCGCGGCGAACACTGAAATCCCCCCCCACCGTTTAGAGTAGTCTTCAGCGCTTTAAAGGAGTAAATGGCTATCATCTGTGACGAGAAATGAACGCAGGAAAGCAAATTATGCCCTGGACATGTCAGTTTACTTGGTTTCACCCTGAAGCAGGGATGTCGCGTCGCCGCGCAACTCGTCGCGCGCGGCGCTCGCCAACAACGACGCGGCACGCACGGGTGAGAAACTAGCCCTCCCCTGCAACCGGTGAGAGCACATAACTGACCAAAAAGACCTGCCACAGAATCATGGTTTAGCGGGCCGTTGCGACCAATCTCGGTAGGGCTACGACCCCTTACCTTGTTAAACGAAACCTTGGAAAAAAATCCGAATTCGTTACGAACTTCCCCTTCTGGGTAAACATTGAGCTTGAAAATTATATGATCCCTGCAGAATTAACGCTGTCGCAGCAAGGGGGGCCACCGTGCAATCGTACATAGCCACGCGCATTTTCCCGTGCCGCCGCATCATGAGTACACCAACCGAGGGTTTCCCTACCCTCCTGAATTCAAGTCGTTTGATTACGAAACGGGAAAATGGGTAGGGACAAGTGCGAAACCGAAGCAGGGCTAGTTCTTTTTTGCACACTTCCTCTGTTGTCTTCAACATAAATGAAGGACACAACATCAATTAATTTTAACACAAAACTACGGGTTGCGGAACGTGCCACATATTTCACGGTAGAGCGCGTCCCCGCCGTTGCACCGTCAACCCGTTTTCCACCGCCAAATAACCGTCTCCGTGTATTGAATCTCTCTTTATCTGCGGTACAACCAACAATTCGACTCCTCCCCGTTTTTGCTCCCGCCGTCGCACCGACAAGCCTTTTTACCCCGCCGAACAACCATCAGCGTGTCTGAGTCCAACTGGAGAACGTCACCCGAGTTATGAACACAGATTCGCGTTTTAATAAAGCGTCCGAACAAAAGACATTCTTCCGAAACCTGTCCGTGAAATTTACAAATACAACACTTTTTTGTCTTCCTGAGAGCTCAAAATCATTTGTGTGCCATCATCAGGAGCACACTTATTTCGCAGAATCATATAAAATCTGGAAACGCTTACACTTTCCTTTTACACTTAGTGTGGATGGCTTTTGATGGCAATAATGTATCATGAGATTGAACAAATTGAATTAATACCGCAAATTGCAAGTTTTTCCCGCATCTAAGGCCCCCGTCAGACTTGGTCGAAAAACCGACCGAGTCCGGCTAAGTCCGGGGCAGAAAAACCGACCTTCTCAAGCAATCGCGGGGGTCGGTGGCAGGTTAAAACGCCCCTTTTGCAATGAAATTGATCGGATCTGGCTGATCAGCGGAGGTTTCGGCATGACTCATAACTGCCGAAGTTTTCGTGGTAATGTCTCATAAGTGGCGGAGTTTTCGGGTCAATGTGTTGCAGTTTCTGCACTGTTTTTCCCTGACACTCTCGTGTAGAGCGCGGAAATGGCAGCCCACAATGTATACGCTGCGCTTGGATGTGAGGTGTTTGTGCTTGTCATGGTTGACATTGTTCGGAATATCGACGCTCTGGCGGGATGTAGGTGGCAGGTTGAATCGCTAGTGCTGCCTCTCGACCTGCACGCGGAGTTTTCGGCATGATGGGGGAGTTTTCGGGCTTAGCCCGCCCCTTTTTCGTTTCGAGCGGCACGCTACCTGTTCAACTCCCTCAACCGGCCACCGAGCCCAGCGAGTGTGTGAGTTAGTGCAATGGATCTGCCCGTGTGCGAACGTGAAACACCCGTCTGGAGTGGGTGGATTGCGGTTGCCATGAGTCGGTCGCAGTCGGACTCAGTGGGTTGATTTTCTGCACCCGACTGTCACTATTTCGGTGCGTATCGAGCGGGTGGGACTCAGTTCATCGACCATCTCTGACGGCGGCATAAGGACTTGCAAAACGAAATAAGGCCTCTCCACTTCACGAAATACCCCTATCACATGTTATGCGGTTATTTTGTGATATTATGTCCCCTTCATTATAAAATATTTGTATTTGTTCAATATACATGTAGTGAAGTGTCAAAATCCATTCCTCACACATGCTTAATCAGCGATTCCGCAACCGTCAATAGCGCGCTCTACTGCGAATTCGCGCGACCTCTACGCGACCGCGTTCGGAGCTGGCTGTTACGGCGGGCGCAATTCTATCCGTTTTTCATCCGAAATTATCCGATATTCATCCGATAATTATCCGATTTTTATCCGATTTTTATCCGAAAAAATCCGATTTTTATCCGATCGATTATCCGTTTTTTATCCGTTTATCCGGTTTTCTGATCGGATCCTTCGATTTTCACTTTTCCGGATATCGGATAATTCGGATATCGTGTTTTTTCGTCTGATCGGATTTCGGATCAATCCGAAATCGCCACTTTGACGTCGGATCGGATTTCGGATAATTATCCGATCGGATTATCCGACCCGGATATCCGAAACCGACTCCGTCGGATGGAATGTATACTGGGTAGGTTAGGCGCTCGGTCAGAGTTACCGTCTGTCAACCCAAACCCAAAATTTGGTTTATGAATCCGGCCCCAAATGTATGCGGACGATATCAAAGTTTATGGGGAGTATAGTAGTAATGACAAGTCTGTGGTTTTTTTCTGCTCTGGCAGAATCGATTAGAAGATTGATGGAGTGGTCAGAACTTTGGGATATTCCCATAAACCTGTCGAAAACCTTTGTTGTTCACATGGGAAAGAGCCCGCCTTTACATTACAAATACGGTGACATTACTCTAAACATACGCAATAAAGTCAAATACTTGGGAGTTACTATTAGTGACCACTTGGACTTTTCTTCCCACATTCATGAAACGGTTCGTAAAGCACTGGGCACAGTCTTTTTCTTATTCAGGAACATACATAGCAATGATAGTCATATTTTCCTCAGACTTTATAAAACATACGTTCTTCCCCAGCTTGAGTATGGCAGTCAGGTATGGAGCCCACAGAGCAAAAAACTCCAAATCAAACTAGAGAAGGTCCAACAAACGTTTACACGCATTCTCATGTACAGAGTCGCTCCGAATCCTAGGTACCCTCGTTCGATGCCTAGTTACTCAGAAAGACTGCAATACTTCAAACTTAATAGCTTGTTATATCGTAGAGTTTCAAATGATATGGTGTTTTGCTTTCGTATCTTACGTGGGGAGTGTCGACTTAGAGCGAGCAACTATTGGACGTTCAGACTAAACCGTGGAAGATCAGGTGGGTTCACGATTCACTGCGCTTCGATAAAACGGGCTTGCCAATCTAAGGTTTTTAACTCACTTTTTTACCGCGGTGCTCGCTGGTTAGAAAAACTCCCAAAAGATGTGCTTTGGGCTCCTAACGTGTGGACTTTTCGTAGCAGATTGAAAAAACTGGACTTTTTTCCTTGTTGGGCATTCAGGATTTCCAGCCCTTCGTTTTACCATGTTTTTTTTTCATTTAACTCATATCTCGGACGTTATCTATGGACTCATGGCAATTACTGGAATAGGGAGTATCATGTGCTTTTCTCCTGATGAGATGGGCTGGGCAGTGTTTGGTGTTGCAGACAGTTTTCGTTTTCTGGTGATTAATGTCTACAGCAACGTTGTGTCAATCTTTGCGTTTCTATTCCACATCCATGAGGTCGTCCCTACTACAGTTCGGAGCCGTCAACGATATCCTTCATACTTCAAAGAGCGAAATGTGGTGCCAGATGTCTGCAGCTTGAAACTTATTTGCCTTAATCTACACGTATCACCCATTGGGACTTGAAATTATCTTAAGATATCTTGCCCAGATACCTAACTGTGGTCGGAGGACCTTTATGGATCCGAGGAACCCGCGTGGGTAGGGCCGCTTTCAACATAAACTTTAGAATTTTCAGGAACAGGAAAAACTGATGACTTCAGCCTTCTAGCACTACATCAGTTCTTTCTTACTGTCTCCTCTATACGTTTACCAGCTACTAACTCTGACTAGGGTCGCCCTCTAATAATTTGTTGATCAAAGCAGTAGTCTTGTTCTCCGCCGCTTAATAGTTGCATTGAGTTTTTTTTCTTTGTGTTTTATTTTGTAGCTTACATTTTTGTCCTTTCCAAGATTTCTTTGCGCTGTTTCGTTGTTTTTGAGCGCGTCGGCAACGGCGTATAATAAATAAATAAATAAATAAACTTGGGTAATTCAACCGGCCACAACTTCGTTTCACCGCACAGGATAGTACATCGCACTCCACGCGGGTTCACTGCTGCATCGTCGCGGAGCCGGCTCGGTTCTAACGCGCAGCCGATGCGGTACTCTCGCGGCGATGTCGAGGCTCAAGATACGGCAGCAAAATTGTCTGATCACGCAGCCGCTGCGGTACTATCGCGGCACAGTCGATGGTCGCGGTACTTTCCCGGCACTGATGTGGCAATTTTTCTCAGAGTTGTGAACGTTTACACCGTTTGAGGCCTCGAAAACGAACCAAAATAACCTTTTTCTTAAATTCAATCTCTGCGTCAAAAAGTGGATTTGCAAATGTATATCCCTTTTGGAATGGTCACCTTGTCCAAGTATCCTTCCCTTGAAAGATTGAACTTAAAACTATCGAACAGCAATTTTTTCTCATCGCAGTATTGCCCTCCTTGGCTTCCATTGAACCTTGTTTGGTAATGCCATGATTTCCTGTTTTCGAGTCCAAGAGTTGGAAAAAACTTGGTGCCTGAATAAGCTTGGAGTTGCTATATTGTCTATTAAAGTCGTGTCTCACGTACATATGTATGTATACTAGAACTTTCTTCAAGCGCTCAAAACAGAGTTAAACCTAACCTCAAACCTCTCTCGATGTGGAAACACCTCATCATTGAAGTGTTGAGGTGTTTCTCAATCGAATGCGATTTGGGCTATGTGTGGACTCATGGCACATTATCAGTTACGAATTACGAATTATGATTTACGAATTACGAGGAATTTGGAAAATTACGATCTACGAATTACGAAATTTTAAAATTCAGTTACGCACAGCCCTGGTGCAGGTTATTAAGTACACTGAGAACCGTTTCGTTTCACAGTTTTTTTTCTCCAAGCTTCCTTCGAACCTTGAAAAACGGATTGGAACAATTAATCAGAAGTATTCCTACGTTGATTTCGGAAGCGCCCAATCTTAACTGCATGTACCCGACCCCCTTGACTGAAAAGGTTGAAATAGACTAGAGAAAATTTCTTTTACTAGGCTCTAGCTATACACCGACGAAATGATGTTCCTCTCGAATGACATCGATGCAGCTTGCACAGTGGGTTAGGAACGTACGCAGTCTTTCGGACACGCTATACTGCAGACCACGAATCGGGAGCGCTTTCGAAATGCCATTCCATAGGTGTTTTCTTTTCAATTGCATATTTACAGCAGAACTTATTTCTTGATATATTCCTCCATTCGTGGCGTTACATAAAGGCAGCAGACACGCTCGAAAAAGTTGTTGAGATAACGTTTCTGAAGTCGCATGGCTCCTAGTAGACTGCTCACGCCGTTGGAAGCGTCAAAAACGAGTCAAAACTACCAAATTTCAGCGATGCAAATCGAAAAATTTCTGCAGCCCCGCCCCTGAGCCTCTACAACCCCGCCCCAAAATACCAACTCGTCCAGATTGACAGTACTAAAACGGTCCCTTTGGCTGGTTTTTGATGCTTCCAACGAGGTTAACGTTCCAGTACAGGCTGTAGGAGTATATCGGCTTCTCCATCTCAACCATTTTGTTGCTAATATTCGCTGTTTCAACAGCGCGCGGTAAAACTCGTCCACTTTCACCCGATAACAAAATAACCGTTATTCATCTATTTGCGCTTAGTTTTCGTTCGTTTTTTCGTCAGTTCCCAATACAACCAGCTCCAAACCGTTGATTCATGTCATAAAATCGATACCATTTTTGAGCGTGTCTGCTGCCTTTAAGGCCCTAGTTATACACTGGCCAGGGGCCGAAAGGTCAAGCTGCGTAAACTATAGTTAGGTTCGTGGCTAGCGTTCTCAATAAAAAACATTTAAATCTCACCCGCGGCTGGCGCGGTTGTCCCGTACGCCAGCTTATCGATTCAGGCTCCGTCCAAACGTGGCGATAGCGTGCGATTACGCAAAATCGATGATCATCGTGGGCACACGATTCACAGCCGCTCACAGGCGCTCCTTCTCGCGCGCAATCGCCCGCTCGCTCTCGCGCGCTTGCGCCAGCACCACGAAGCAAGCAGCAAGTTTCAAGCTTACTGCCCCATCACTAAAGCAAGTGGCATTAAACCTGTATCAAAACTACTCCCCTTGTTTTTCATAACCCCACCACGGACGTTGAAAACCATGGGAAATCATCAGCCGTTGCGAAGATTTGAGCGATTGATCACCCGATCAAACGTTTTCAATCGAATCAACACGAGGCAGGGTGTTTGCCTGTGTTAATTTGCAGGCAGCGTTGAGGAGCGTCGAGAGGCGCACAACAGCGGGAGCGCCCGCTCTCGCCACGTATGGACGCTGCGTCAAGCCAGCCGAGAGTAGAGCGCACCTGATCACTCACCACGCCGTCAGCCGACGATGAGATTTGAACCGCCCACGCCAGCCGCGCGTGAGATTTAAAAAAATTTCTGAAGACGCAAGCTGCGAACCTAACTGTACACTCCATAGTGCCCCTCCCTCGAGCAATAGCACCAGGGATATGCGGACAAAAATTTGGAGATAGAAACAGAGAATTCAGTTTACAGCAAACAGAAAAAACCAGTCACTGGTGGCGGCAAGTATGAATCCGGCCTAACAGATTCATCATCTAGATCATAGCCCCTTCATCATTTTCATTTCGCTTCATATTTATTTAATTCTGTGCCATCCTTTGCTGGAACGAGGTAAAACACGAACTTGGAATTCGCGTGAATGGCACAGTTGGGGTAGAAATTCACCCCGTTCAACCAGAGCGGTGAAACTGGAGTATTCTCAGTTTCTGCCCAAATGTAGAGAGTATTCATACTCGAACGCTGAGCCAGCGTGGGTAGGAATAGTGGGCGCTAAGTATTAAAACTCATTAATATTATACAATAACATTGAAGTTTTCGCGCTATTGCATGGCATACCTTCTGAGGGTATCATCATGGGTGAGTGTAACCACTGTAAGATAAAGATGAATGCTCGGTTTTTTCAATCCCTACAGGGATACACAGCGCATTCGACGTCTACTGTGCTTTTCTGTGCCAAATTACGGTCCGCAACTGCGCCTCGACACGCTTTGCGGCCGCGCGCTTTTGAGTCGGAAGTTTCCAGCGCCGCAGCAGACGATCTGTTGACTCTAGGTGGGTTTTAGAAACTGGAAACTAAACAAAATTAGAGAAAACTTCATTAAAAAGCCATATCGGGTCGTCTCTGGCGCTGGAAACTCGACTGACTCGAGCACGTGCGGCCGCAAAGCGTGTCGAGACGCAATTCCGGACCGGAATTTGGCCCAGAGAAGCACAGTACTTCATTGTGGCTTGGATGCTTCTCGGGCCTATACAGTGACATGCGGGATTAGCCAACTTCCAAGTCAGTGCCTTCATTTCTACATGAATCTAATACCAATTTGAGGACTCCGTAAAGATAGTAAATTTGATTGACCCTAGGCAAGGATCGAACCCTACCGTTTCGAGCGAATAGCGGTGCATCCTGCCACTACACCATCCCAGCTCGAGTAACCGCCATAGCGAGAAAGACGAGTTAACCATAGGGTACTGCAGAGAATGTGGATGAGGTTTTCTAAACCTATGGGTTTACCGTCAATGAGTCCGGCCACTTGTCTCTGGATTAAACTTGCAACAAATCGCGGGTCACGGTTTCTCTCTGTTTTCTGCCAGATTTTGCCTATTTTCACAAAAAAATAGAAAAAAATGGCCAGAAATTGCGCAGAGCAGAAAACGGAAATTCCGTACACCCCTGATTGCAACTCCTTACAAGGCAACCACTTTTAGTCAGCCTGGCTATTCCGGATGAAATGTGCTTTACTAGAACCGTTTTTAGCTTATAATTCGGCTGCTGTCTTCGCAACTGCCTAAAACCGCTCAGAAAAAAGTTATACACGTTTTTTCGGAGCCTGGCGGCAAGGTAGGGTTACCCCCATAAAATTTTTAGTGTTTTGAAAAAAAAATCTCCGGATTCAGCTCAAAACTTGTACTATCCTTCTCTGAGCCAAATTCCGGTCCGCGATTGCGGACTGCGGCTTTTGCATCATGCAACACGTGATAACCGTGCTGGGAGAAAGGTGAATCGTGCCGAGACCAAATGGTCCCAGCACGATTCTTACGTGTCGCATGACGCAATAGCCGTAGTCCGCAAATGCGGACCGGAATTTGGCCCAGAGAACGACGGTATGTAGAGGCAGCCTAGGGCGCTGAACACGAATCTGGAGTCCGTTTTTCTAATTTATGAGGTTTACTGTAGACTACGGTAAGTATCAAGTCATTTTGGGAGCAAGACCTATGTACTTTACCGATTCGCAAATCAACAAATGGACGTTTGATTCGTATTCTCTACCCCAAATCACCTCCCCCCCCATACAAATTTTGAGTGAAATCTAAGACTTTGACCCAACTATTGCATACCCTATGACCGAAGTCAGTCAAAAATCGATAAACGGACCTCAGATTCGTGCTCAGCACCAAATATAACCCCCAGAGTAACATTTAGAGCCATATATATCGTAGTACTCCGGAAATCGTCAAAAGTCGCTATTTGCCATGAAGTTTCCCCTGATGGGAAGCTTTGAACGAAACAAGTCGAAAACGTCACAAAATTGACAAATAAACCCCATATTCGTGATCAGCGTCCCAAATAACGCACCTGTGAGGATTTTAAGTCAAATCTGGAAAAAAATTTTGAAACGCTCTCAGAGCCCTCTTATTGGTTGGTATACATAAAGCCCAACCAAAAATCCGTAGAAATCCAAAACGCAATCAGTCTGTGCAAAGTTTGGAAATGTGCCTTCACAAAAACTTTGCTCAGGGGTGGGGTAATTTTGGGGACCGAACACAATTATGGGGTCCGTTTCCGGATTTTCCAGAGGCTAATGCATGTTTTGGAAGGTACAATAGGTACGGAAATCTGGGGAGAAACGAATATAATTTTTCAGAGTGGTTTTAGGAAGCCGCGAAGATCACAGTTGGATTCTAGTGCAAAAACGATTCTAAACAAGCACATTTTATCCGGAATGGCCCGGCAGACTAAAAGAAGTCCAGCGCCCAGAAAATGGCGGTGGTGCAGTTGCGAGTTGTAGCTTATGGAGCTTGACTTTTTGGCTTCTGGCAATGCGCCAGCATAAGGATCACGGTAGGCGTTGCGGGACCACAGCCGCTTGCTGGCGGCGCATCAATGTTCTGAACCTCAAAGGCGCTCAGGTTTCTTCTCGTAGATTTTCCTGAGATTCGAGGCTCCTTTGAGTACACAATCATTACCACAGTAGAAAAATCAAAACATCTCATCACTTATGTGCTGAGGAAAGCTCGTTAATGTATCTCGACACAATTCTCAGATTATTTCTGGGAATCGGATTTTTTATAAGTTTTCTAGCTTTGTGCGCCATCTGTCGAGGTTTGAATATTGAGCTCGTATTTCAAAGTAATGCAGCTTATGAGCTTCAATCAAT
Organism: Aplectana chamaeleonis; assembly: GCA_029168955.1. Taxonomy (NCBI): domain Eukaryota; kingdom Metazoa; phylum Nematoda; class Chromadorea; order Rhabditida; family Cosmocercidae; genus Aplectana; species Aplectana chamaeleonis. The sequence continues at coordinate 50,891 of JAPDOI010001690.1, read as the reverse complement.
TCTGAGCGGAATTTCCAGAATAGCTCTATTTGAAGAGCGAGTTTTGGCCTGTATAACTTTTTTGAGAGGTCATAGATGTCAGTGATGAATCGTATATCAAAGAAATGCTTCCATTTCCTTCTGGATAAAAATTAATCCACTGATGTACAGCATTGCACTGCGAATATTGAAGGTGCTAACTCCGACGCGCAGCTGTGGTCCCGCAACGACAACCATAACACACTGCTGGCCAGGAGCGAAAAGGTCAAGCTTCGTAAGCTACAACCAGTTGCGATGAACACATTCAGTGTACGCCAAATTTCGTCATTCATGGGCCAGGCAGTTGATATTTCAGGTGAGTTCTGGGTTTCCTTCTCTCATTCCTTGTTGCCTTCTGGTTTATAAATGTTTTTTCTCCTTAGGTATTGCAGGTTTCACTTGAAGTTTTGAAAAAAAATGATGGCGGTTCTTTTGTGTAATTCTTACTAAGAGCGTTGGTGAGCCATGCCATTTTCAGATAAATTGTGATTGAACCAGGTTTCGTCTTGGTTTGGCATTCATAATAGCGTTGCAGCTAGCTGCCGCAATAGAAGTAGAGAGTAAACTCCAAATGCCGTGCGGTACCGATTGCCGCAATAGCCGTAAAATAGCGTGTGTGTTGGTGTGGATGCAGAATCTATCCCAACAGCGACGCCTATTTTATTTATTGGCCGCGGAAATCCTAAAAAACTTTAACGTTCCTTTCGAAAAGCGGCAAATTCAGGTGGAAATGGTCCTGATTGTCGCAGTGAAATGTGATTGACAGATGAAAAGGTTACTGACTCGGTAATCGAAGGGATTTTGAGTGATCAGACAAGAGTTTCAACCTTGTTTTTAATCTATTTACTCTGAGACTGCTCGGTTTCATTTCTTCATTCAGAATTTTGACCAACAGTAAGATCAGCCCACACCAGAGGTTTTCCTCCCTTGCCGATTTTCGGTTTCAAATGATTTAAAACACGCCGAATTGCAGCCAACAGTAAAATCTGCCCACACCCGGGACTCGCGACTATATTTCCAAACCTCGGGCCGAGTTGTCATGGGCGTGGCAGGGGCGGGGCGTGTAAACTCGTCCATTCCTATCGGGACCCAACCCCATTACAGTAGCTGCTGCTCGCCCTTTAATCCACTCCGCTCGCGCCCGAATCAGCTGTTTTCTCTCAACTTGGCCCGATTCGACGTCTTTATTCAGTTTTGCCGCCCGTCTAACGTATTCTGCTGCACTTTCATCGACATATTCTGGTCCTGCTGTGCTGCTGCAGTACCCTGTTGAACTTTCTTCAATATTCTGGGCCTACTATATTATTGTGCTGTATCATTCTAGTCTACTCTTTCTATTATTTGGTGCTGAGCTGATTATTCAACATTTTCTAGGCACCTTTTCTCTCCGTTTTTTTTTACTTATTGTTAGTATGAATCGTGATTTCAGTCTGCTAACCCCCTCTTAAACAACAGTTTGCAATTCGACCCCAGCTGTTGAACCGAAATCACCGTTATTATTTTATTTGGGAGAACACTGTTCGAACTTTTCAATTAATTATTTCAAATGATATTTATTAAATTGTATCTGACCTGAATATTTAATTTTAAATTGATTGAACGATTATTTCACTTTATTCCCTGAAATTCTGGATTATTTTATGCCATTCCTCTCAGTAACTGTTTGAAATTGCAAAAAAAAACAGCATTTTTGCATGGCACTCCGCAGATAATAGTTTAGCATAGCGAATCTCTCTTTCATGAGTTACTGTTGAAATTCACGGCATATTTCCAAGCGCCAGCGTGCAGCTGCCCCTCCCATTCTCAACATTTTCTCCCTCCCTTTTCCTCTCTTTATGTCACACGCAGTTTCCGATTCGTTATAATTGAGGCACTGGTAATTTCAATGTGTACTCTTTGATAGAGTCTCGGGATATGCCGACAAGATTTACTCCCCCTCCCCCTCCCACTTCTTTCTTTCTCGATGCTGCTGCGGACATCGTCATGGTACACTGATGAGTAGAACAGGGAAACTTATCGCAAGGAAAACTCTGCTAATCTGAAAGAGTAAGTCGTTTTTTATCATTTCTTTCAAGTCAGTGGTACATACCTCTCGTCACCGAAGTGTGGATTTCGGAGGATCTGGAATTAGAGGCTGATTTTCTACTTCTTTGTAGCCATACTGCACGGCCTTTCATCCAGTTTTCCTGGTTCGGTGTCGAATCTCGCATTTCCATAGAAAATTTCTCTGCAGAGAGCCGCGGCTTGGCCATTATATTATGCACGCAGAGCGGTTCTTTGATGGAAAAATATTGAAATGGAGAAGTAAATGCTGTTTGCTGCGGAGTGCCCATCCAAGAGCCGCATGCTATTGTGTCCCCCGATTGTCGGAAATGGAGTCGTCTCTGATTGGACCTTGGGCCAAATTGTTCAATAACGTACAAGGCTTGCATCCCTTGCCGGGATAGAATAGCATACGGCCCCCGATTACGATATTTTTGCGGCGACACAACCAAATTCTCGCGCTGCGGGCCGACCCGCAGCAGTGCCACTCTGCCGAGGCTTTAACTTTCTTTCCATTACCCTATCCTCTGCCTCCGAATGAAATTTACTGTGATTCTCTGGGCCAAATTCCGGTCCGCAATTGCGTCTCGACACGCTTTGGGGCCGCACGCGCTCGAGTCAGTCGAGTTGCCATCACCAAAGCCGACTCGATGTGGCTTTTCTATACAGTTTCATCCAATATTTTTTAGTTTTCAGTTTCCAAAACCTACCTAGAGTTAACAGATCGGCAGCTGCGGTGCTGGAAACTCGAAAGCGCGCGGTCGCTAAGCTTGTCGATACGCAATCGCGGACAGGAATGTGGCCCAGACAAGCACAGTATTTGCATTCATCGCGTGTGTCTGCGAGCGTACGCTGTATCTTCTTCTCCCCACACTTTCTCGCTATCTCTACCATCGCTCCGCACAAGCGCGCGAGGGAACAGAGGCGGGATTCATCATTGCGTTAGCATGGGTTTGTCGATTTTGGTTGGGTTCAGCTCGTGCACACCCCGTCTTGAGTGTCACCTCAGAAAGTTGAAGCTCGCCACCCGCTAACCACAACGCGCACTGGAGTGGACGCGCACGCAATATTAATTAAAAAATGTATTTCATTACAGAACGGGGCGGAGAAAATGATTGAAAGTGGAGTAAATGGAAGCAGGCAGAAATAAGATTCTTTCAATGTATCCAGTATAGAAATTTAATGTAAACAAACTATGTTGGAGCGGAGTGAATTTTTTGGACGTGTTAAGGTTCATTCAAATGAACCTGGTTGATTGAGAACACCCATAAACATGAGAACTAAGAGCATTGCGAGAAAGAGGAAAATCTGGCAAACATTATAATAGCAATAGATTTGATATTCAATGTGATTTAAGGACCTTAAAACTCGTCCCGGTTTTGTCCCGGTTTTCGGGGTAAACCCGGGACGAGATTTAAGGTCCTTAAATCACATTAAAAACCGGTCCCGTTGATGCTCAAATCTTTGCCAGATTCTCCTCTTTCTCACAATATCCTTTGCTCTCAGTTTAATGCTAGTTTTGATCAACTAGGTTCGTTTGAATGAACCTTATCACGGCTAAATATTTACACCCGCTCTAACTTTGTTAATTTACATTAAATTTCTAAAGTGGGTACATCCAGAATAGACTACCTTTACCATCTTCCATTTCCTTCAGTTTCAATCCTTTTCTCCTCTCCGTTCTGTAATAAAATACATTTTTTATTAATATTGTTTGCGCGTCCATTTCCGTGTGCGCTGTGTAGCTGCGTACAAACACCGTATCGCACGGCAAGCCGATTTTTTAAGGGATTGCAGCATTCTAGGAGGGTAAAACTCGGGTTTTCTACTCCCTACGAATCACATGAATCCTAGCATTGTTCCACAACACAAAATAGTTCTGATTTCCACTTCAGAACAATCAAACACAGATTAACAAATCCTTCATAGGTTTATGAAAACATTCGACAGGAAACATTAATTATCGCAATAGTAGTAGTTCTGTTGTTGGTAATTGTTCATTTGTTTTGTATTGAAAAATGTTTTATCTTTTGTAATAACTTACCGTCTTACTAACAAATTTTCCTCATGGCGTTGTTTTGAAGTTCAGAAATTACACTACCATTTTTGTTGCCGATTTCGGAATTTTCTCTATTCAGTGCTTTTTTTATATTCTTGTTTATCAAAATCAGAAAGTCAAGATCATGGCTGTCCAACTATTCGGAAAACAGCCGATTTCGATTTCCCATAAGGGGTGCCTAAAAATTACCGAGCTAAGGGGGGGGTGCATATTCAGAATCGCCATGGCGGGACGTGTGCACAGCCCTGGGGTGCGTTCCAAGAACATTTCCATGGCAAAACGCGTCCATGGAAACGAAGCCACGGCCACGTGGGAGCAATTTTCAGTTATAATTCGCATCCATGGAAAGCAAATTTGTCCATGGTGAGGTTGTTTTCTCTCCCACGGCTTCGTGGGAATGTTCTTGGAACGCAACCCTGGCTGGGACTCCCAGCCGACTCCCGTACGAGACTGGCGCCAGTGTCGGAGTGCTCCGCCACTGGCGGCGGTCTCCTACGGGAGAAAACGACCACCGTGGTCAACCACAGGAGGTGTTTTGTTGTGTGGATGACCGGACTAGAGAGAAGCGGTCTCCTACAGGTCATAGGGCCGCATTGCGCGTCGCGCGCGGTACATCGGGCGTCAGTTATGCTGTGGCAGCCGCAGCCGACGCAGGCAAGCATTTTATATGACGTCTTAAACCAAAGAACGGCCAATCAGACGTACACATTGAACGATCAATGCAAACTCGCGCAGCATACGAGGCGCACAAGGATGGGGTAGACAGACAATGGCCATGCATCAAAGTCCGAGACAGGACCAAAATCGAGTGAGGAGATCATGGGGTTTCCGTCTTTGACGCGACGAGGGTGCAAAGAGCTATGATTGAGCTCAATCCCGAAGGCAATTTTTGAATGTGGCACACAAGTAGCCATGCGTGAGCTATTTTTACGCTTCAAGAAAAGTAATCACGGAAAGCCGAAGGATTTGGCTCAGATTCTTCCTTATAGGCAGTGTTCCCGATAATCTTCGATTTTGAGATTAATCGCTAAATCGATTGTTCGGCCCCCGAGTAGAACTGAAATGATGAAGAAACCGAGAAAAACGCACCAGAAGGGCACGAAATCCTCAAGTATCAGCCCGCCTCTTAAGTATCAATGGAACTGTTCGTTGTGACAATGTGGACCCGTCTTTTGCAATTCTCCATTCTGTGTTGCTCCGTTCTTTCCTTCGGGCCCTAACTAATACTGTTTTGCCTAAAATATTCTTCCGTTTTCGATTAGTCCCATTTTTTACCGGTGACAACCACCGTGAACATGTTCATTCAACCGGACAACTAGTCCAGGCCAGAGAATAATGTCACTGAAATAAGACGTTTAAGTGCGTTTCTCGCCGTTTCTTCGTAATTTGGGTAACACTTGGTTGCCAACACATTGTTTTGAGTGGAAAACTTGGAAACGAGAATCATCGTGAACACTGCCTTTAAAGCCGTATTTGAAATTCCCTCCAAAATGAGATTTCGTTCAACTGCTGTACACGGTTCGGTCTCCTACAGGAGATAGATAGGACTCCTACATGTGGCAAACAGGAATCCTATAGCTGATGAGGCTAGGACTCCCAGCCGACTCCCGTAGGAGACCGCTGCCAGTGTCGGAGTGCATTGGTATTACAGGCGTGGTTTTCGGTGTGTCTTGTGTAATTGCACAATACACTGTAATTTACGGCTATCGTGGCCATTTGTACCGCACGGTATTTTTCGTCTAGTGAAGTAGAGCAATACAAGAGAAGAAAATCAACGAAACTAGTGTTATAAACGTCCCACAAGTATCTCGAGAAAAACAAACCTGAAACACATCCAAGAAACAGAACAAAAAATTTAATCTTTCTATGGCCCGAAAAAAAGCAAATCTTTTCTCATTCAAGAGGGAAAACCCTTGCCCGCAACACCCAACAAGAAAAAGCATACGGACCAGAAAAACATGAAAAAAAAAAGAATATGTCCGTTCCCCGGGACAAATCAATCAGATTTTGGCCGTCGACATTCGACGGCTGCATTTGCGTAGAATACATTTTAACTGTCGCCTGTCGCATTTGCGTAGAAAACATTTTAATGGTCGCCTAATTATAAAATTTCTTGTATTGATTTCGTTCGATTTCAATTTCATCTTTCTCGTCGTGAATGTTGTACAAAAACATAAGATGCTTTGGTGCTATCGCAGCAGGGGGGGGAACTCTGGTATCGCACTTGGCCACGCCCATTTTTTCGTGCCGCAACGACCGTTCTAATTTTGGACGTGGAGGGAAACCCCGGGGAGGTGCTCAAATCTAATACGGCACGGTAAAATGGGCGTGGCCTGCGATTTGACGATGTCCCTCCACTTCCAAAAGATAGTCTGTTTCAAAAATGTGTTAGAACAAGTTTATTCCTGAACAGCATAAAAACTCGTGGATTAGAGTGCTCGGCTCCTCATAGGGACTGTTGTACCCGAACCCTGACAATTTGGAAGCCATTTTCTAGTTGTTGTAAGTGTGTGAAAGTAGAGAAACAATCCCTGCTCGGAATCTTGTATATCTAAAAACGGCATTTACATTGCTCTGCCAGTAGGTTATGTGAAGTGCGTCCTAATGCGAGTATTTGTCCACGTGGTCGGCGTGCGTGTCAAGCGGCCATCGCGTCGGGAAATTACAGACAACTTTCACTCGGCGGAAAACAGCTGACCGCAGCTGTAACTATCGTCAGTCTCTCTGGATGAAGGGAAGCGGGAGCCGCGACGCTGCTATGCTTGCTATGATAGCTTTATCAGAAAAGTCGAGCGGTTGTTTCTGAGTAAACACGACTGTAGAAAGGAACCAGTAACCGCTTAGCTCCCAAGATGGCGAGATAACAGCTTCGTCGCGGCTTCTTAAAGATAGGATACAAACCATATCTACCACGTTTTAGGTGAGTTTCTGCTTCGAAGGGTGCTGAAGAACTATCTGTGAGACAGGGTCAAGCGGGGTCGCGAAATTTCGCAACGGGGATTGGGGGGGTCGCAAAAGTTTTGGTCCGAAAAAGAAGGTTAAGGGGGATCGCAAAAATTTCGGACCAAAACTGAAATTTTGGTGAAGATATCCCTGAAATTCTCGATATTTTAGGTTTTCAAAGGGAAGGATCGAACCATTGCTCAGGTTTTACGCGCTTGAGCCCGACTACTGAACGAATTTTCGGCGTCTGACAGTTTTAGTGATCAAATGTAAACTGCCCATAAACCTCGCCTCGGCGGGGGGATCGCGAAAATTTGGGTTCTGAACAAAATTTTGATGGTATGGGGTCGCTCCGATTCCGAAAAATTAGGCAACGCCCCGCTTGACCCTGCTGTGAGATTTTGGTAGCTACGGGATGGGGTCAAAACGGGATACTCCTATCTTTTTTCCTTTTTTTGCTTGAGATTTGTTCGATTCGTTTCTTAAACTTTGTGGTTGACAGTGTATGGACCAACCCCTTTGCGGTACTATGAGCTACGTCAGCAGGCAAAGGAGGTGAACAAGGGGAAGCTGACGCGGGAGTGGGTGGTGTACGCAGGAAAACTCACCCAGGTTTCAAAGATTCCTTGCAAGGGCTCGGGAAACATCTAAGCTCGCATGGTAAGCCCGCTCTGATCTGCAGTCTCATGAATGCGCGTAATTTAAAAAACAAAATTCATTATTTACACCACTTTTTGACACAAAAAAATCCTGATTTTCTTTTTATCACTGAAACATGGCTTACAGAGAATATTCTTGATTCGGAATTGGTAGGGAGCCTTCCATACTGGGTGTATCGCTATGACCGTTCTACGCGCGTCGGTGGGGGAGTATGCTGCCTGGTGAAATGCAACCTAACCGTGAATTCTGTTGAATTCAGCGCGTCCCTGAAGGCTGATGTCCTCTCCATTGAATTTTTTTTCCTCTGACTAGGTCCCATACTCGTCTTATTACTCCTTATCGTCCTCCAAACTCTACGAAGTCCGATGACGAAGCGCTCATTGAAGTTCTTCGAGACCTCTCCTCTTTTCGCGCTAGCACTGTGCTTGTGGGCGATTTTAATTTACAAATTGATTGGCTCAACAACTGCGCCCTTAACGCTGCATCAAAACCTTTTCTAGACTTCTTTGAGGAAGGTGGATTCAAGCAATATGTGTCGCAACCCACTCACGGTAATAATGTGCTTGACCTAGTGTTATCTTCTCAGCCTAACATTTTCAATATCGGTTTATTCCCACCTCTTGGCTCGTCTGATCACGCCACTATTTCCTTCCAAATGCTGGAAGCAACTCGCGACTCCTATCAAATTCCCCTTCCTGATTTTTTGAATACAGACTTTTATGCGCTTGACAGCTACCTTTCTAGCGTGAATCGGCTTCAAGTTTTTGATCAGTACTCCTGCGTAGCCAAGACTTACGAACGTTTTTGCCATGTAATTTATAGTGCTTTGGCAGTCTTTGTTCCTATGAAGTTTCCAAAATCTCCAGGTTTAGCTTACCCTTCCCATATAGTAAACCTTTTTAAACAAAAGGAGCGCTTGTTTCGTTGTCTAGGTGAGCCGGTATGTCAGCCCCTTTATAAGAATGTGTGTGATGATCTCAACCGTCACTTGAAAAAGTTTCTTGCGAACTATGAAAAAAGACTCGCCTCCGTACAGCACATGAAGCATCTTTATCAGTACTTGCGGTATATCGGTAGGCCCAAAACTTCTTTGCCACCGTTAACGGTCAACGTTGCTTGTTCGCAGTGATCTTACATATTCCACAGATCAGGAGAAAGCAGATGCTCCAGAAAGCTACTTCGCCAGTGTTTTTTCTTCGCATGGTGCTACCGACGTGCCGCAAATGACTGGTAACTATGCGCGACCGTTCAACGTTGATATCTACTTTCATCCACATGAAATTTCCACTCCATTGAAAGCTCTCAAGCTCTCCATGACCGAGCCTTTTGATGGTATCCCTCCAATTGTGTATAAAAAGTGTCATAAATCGTTGTCCACACCCCTTGCACATCTGTTTAATCTTTCACTGATGCTTGGAGAAGTCCCACACTTTTGGAAGCAGGCAATAGTTACAGCCATTCCTAAGATTCCTGGAGCGAAAGATTTGAGTAATTTTCGACCCATCAGTCTCACTCCTACTTCTATCAAGGTAATGGAGAAAATTATTAGTATAACTATGCTCTCCTGTTTTAATCAGGCTTCACTGATTCCTCCTGAGCAACAGGGATTCTTACCCGGTGCTTCAAACTCTACGAATTTACTCGATGCCTTTTATGATTGAAATCGGTCGGTGAATACTGGTGACTCTGTTGACATAATTTTCTTTGATTTTTCGAAAGCTTTTGATAAGGTCTGTCATAGCAAACTTCTATCAAAACTAGAGTTTCTCGGATTTCGAGGCAGTCTTCTTGAGTGGTGGAATTCGTATTTAGTTGATAGGCATATGATTGTCAAGGTAGGTCGTAACTTCTACTCGAGGTGTTCCTGTACCAGCGGAGTACCCCAGGGAGGAGTATTATCTCCTCTTCTGTTCCTAATTTATACGATTGAACTCCCTCAGCGTTTGAAAGTTCATCAGAATATTAGAGTTCAAGCCTATGCCGATGATATCAAAATCTATGGTTCTTATGGGCGAGATAATAGGGGGAAGTACTTTCTGCGCTTAGAGCGTCAATTGAAATTATGGTCGAGTGGGCTGCTAGCTGGGATATACCGCTCAATATTGAAAAATGCTCGGCAATGCATATTGGCGAGCTTGAATCACCGGAATTTCATGTCAATGGTGTTCTTATTTCTGCGTGGAACTCTATCAGAGGTTGAAGCACCGGGTAAGAATCAGTGTTGCTCAGGAGGAATCAGTGAAGCCTGATTAAAACAAGATAGCATAATTCTACTAATAATTTTCTCCATTACCTTGATAGGTGTAGGAGTGAGACTGATGGGTCGGAAATTACTCAAATCTTTCGCTCCAGGAATCTTAGCGAGGCGCCTCCTACACTGGCGGCGGTCTCCTACGGGAGAAAACGACCAGCGTGGTCAACCACAGGAGGTATTTTGTGGTGTGGATGACCGGACTGGAGAGAAGCGGTCTCCTACAGGTCATAGCGCCGCATTGCGCGTCGCGCGCGGTACATCGGGCGTCATTTACGCCGTGGCAGCCGCAGCCGACGCAGGCAAGCATTTTATATGACGTCTTGCAGCAAAGAACGATCAATAAGAAGCACATGTTGAACGATCAATGCAAACTCGCGCTGTGTACGAGGCGCACAAGGATGGGGTGGACAGTCAATGCCCATGCATCAAAGTCCGGGAGAGAACCGAAATCGAGTAAGGAGATCATGAGGTTCTCGATCTTGACGCGACGGGATGCGAAGAGCTGTGATTGAGCTCAAGCCCGTAGGCAATTTTTGAAACTGGCAGATAAGTTGCCATGGGTGAACTATTTCAACGCTTCAAGAAAAGATATCACGAAAAGCCGGATTTGACTCAGATTCTTCCTTGAAGTATTTGAAATTCCCTCCAAAACGAGATTTCGTTCAACTACTGTGCAAGTTTTGGTCTCCTACGGGGGAGGAACAGGACTCCTGCAGGAGGCAAACAGGAGTCCTATAGCTGATGAGGCTAGGACTCCCAGCCGACTCCCGTGAGAGACCGCTGCCAGTGTCGGAGGCGCAGGAGTGGAGCGCCGTGAAATCAATTGCGACGTTGTCGGGTCAAGACTGCACAACATAATGCACGGCACGGGGGTTTGGCCTTGGAATTTTGCCAATTTCGGATTTCTCAATTCGCACTGCGTTTGCTGTTACAATTTGCCTTTTGGCCTTTCCATTATTTTATTCACTGACTTCAGAATAGAAAAGCAGACATATTAAGGACGAAAAGCCAGTTTTAGACAAACTTTTACTATAAACTGATTCCTTTTTTTTTGAAAAAAATCAGAACATGCTACTTCAATATGCAGTATAAATACATTCATTTCTTTAGAACTCAACTTTTCAAGCCCAATTGTGTCTGAGTATTCAAGAAACTTCTTTGTTTAATTCGAGTAAATGAATATTCAAGAAAAGTTTTGAATTAAAAATAATTCTCGGGTACTAGAGCTGCCTTCAAGTATAATCCAAAAATTAATGAGGACTTCTCAGGGAAATTTCGAAATGTTGTTATCTGAAATTCGTAGTTATATTTCCATATGATATGCCCAGTACTTTAAATTTCCTAACCAATCGATTATTTGAAGAAGAAAAATGGAAAATATTGGATGAATCGTGTATTCAAATTATTCAAATAATTAGTCGATCCGGTTCTAAGATTTCATGAGCATTGAATGTTAGCAATTGAATGAATGGATAATTTGATGATCGCAATTTTTTCAAATCATCGAGCGATGATTTGAAAAAATTACTCGATTAACCCCTCAGAAAATTCCCGAATGTCGCATACAGCGTTTCAAAATTTTTATAATGAATGAATTCTATGAATAGTGCTTTTTGAAAGTTATCGATTGAATGGTTACATTCGAATAAAAGTAATGGTGGGATCCATTGGTAGATAATTAGCCAAGATCCCATAAAAGGCCACTGAAGAGGAAACGAAGAGTGTGATATACATATGTGGAGACTCAAGTTAATCAATACTTCGGCAACAACACAAGTGACCTTACCAATTCCCTACTGCGTTGTCATCAAATTTGAACGTCTAAAGGACTCTCCGTTTCCTCTCTTGCTCGACTCGTTACTCTATTTTCTTTCGTTTTCTTGTCCTTGTTCGCAGTCTGAATGATTTTTCATCCCTGTACGCTTTCGTTTCTTTAGTGACAGTATTTTTTTCTATTTTTTTTGCATTTCGCTTTCCTCTGCGATGCATCCAAGATAAGGGATGTTCGGAAATATCCGTTTTCCTGGTGGTATTTTTCATCTTTGGGCCATTTCGGTTAATTGATATTCAAAGATACCGTACACTATTGTGTCCAAGACGCTATTCTGCCAGTCTGGATTTATTATGCGCGGTCTTAAATATCCTATTCTTACGTTTGCTGGAAGATGGAGTTACTCTGAGAAAACTCGCCGTGAACGAGCCGCGAACCTCCTGCCTGCCGCGAATCTGCCGGCAACCTACCACGAACCTCGAACCTGCCGCGAACACCTCGGCACCGCGATGCTCTTTTAGTATTAACTCTTGAGCTGGTGCGAGCCTGCCGCGTATCTGCCGCCAATCTACCGCGATGTTACTCTCTGCCGCGAACCTGCCGCAAACCTGCCGCGTATCTGCCGCGACCCCATCTAAACTGGGTTATTATTCAAGATCTTGATGAGGCCAAATCGTCAATAGTGGTTTTACATGTTTCGTGAAGTCCTGATAACATTGATGATAACCGCTTCACTTCACCCGTGGAAATCCTACAATATATGCCTCACTTCACCATTTTTTCTCCTGCAAAGGTGCTTGTTTTCTCCTTTATCTTTCTCTGTGTTCGGTTATGTAGTTTTCTCACTTCAACGTCTCGACAAGCGGCTAAATCTACGCCTGACATCCGGCGTCAATTATGGTGTTTGCTTGCGCCACTTCAGACGACACATCATAAATGACGGCGACCTTCAAAACTGCTCTTTGCCGCATTGCGCCACTATTATACTTCCAGTCTGCGAGACAGGGGCTCTCTACACACCGAGGGAAGAGTTGTCCCGCTTTTGGCGGCTGTAATTCCACTCGGGACCACTTCGCTAGCGTTGAGCCGCGTGAAGTTTCAAACTGCAAAAACGGGACAACTCCTCCCTCGGTGTGTAGGCAGCCCCTGTCCCCCAGTCTGCGACAGCGACAGGCTCGCTCATCTACGAATCGTGTCGGGACTCACACTTTCACCATGAAAAGAGCTGTCGCAGGAACACTTTGCATGCGCCGGTCGCGTCGCAGGATTGATGTATGGCACAGCACAACTGACCTTTAGAGGCTGCGACGTCGCTCAGGTCTGCGACCGCGACAGGGCTGTGGCAGAGTGGTCTTGTTATGGTGAAATCTATCGGAAAGCTATTTTTTACGTTGATGTATATTCCTTAGAAGGTGTAAAAAACGATATGTGAAGTTTCATTTCAATATGTCAATTCATTCTTTGTTTACAAGCCATTTAGTGTCGCCGTGTCACAGAAATGGAAAAAATTAAATGTCGTGCAGTGATACAATTCCTATTTTTGGAAGGTGAAGCCCCAAAAGAAATTCACGAACGAATGTTAGACATTTATAATGATTGTTTACCTACAATTAGAACAGTGGAAAGATGGGTTGCTGAATTTAAACGTAGTCGTACAAGCCTTGAAGACGATCCACGTGAAGGACGTCCAAAAAGCGCATCAACACCAGAAACACCTTGTATGGTTATGGAAGATAGCCGATTGACTGAGAGAAATTTAGTAGAGGCTTTACACATCTCATTAGGCAGTGTGAGCCATATTATGAGTGAAATTTCGGGTTTTAGAAAGCTGTGTGCGCAATGGGTGCCGCATTCGCTAACAATGGCACAAAAACACATTCGAATGCGACTTTCTCAGCAACATTTGGAGCGTTTTAGAAAGGATAAAGTGGATTTTGTGCGTCGATTCATCAGTATGGATGAGATTTGGATTTTCTTATGGTTTTTCTAAGTGTATTAATGTTCAGGGAGATTATACTGAATAATAGATTTTGAACCATAAAATTGTGTTTTTCTTACCGAAGGATAAAACTTATTGAACAACCTGGTAGAACATAGTTTTCCGATAGATTTTTACCAAAGCAATGCGGCGAAGCGGAATTTTCTTCCATTGGGTCACTTACACCGCTAAACTGTTCCGGTAGTGTACCGGGAACGCGCAAGTTGAACGACTGATCGAACCCGCGCGGCCTACGATGCGCCTCTGTGCTGGGTAGACAGACGATTGCTCAGACCAAGTCCACATAGGCGCCCTGTCATTGAGTGGCGTGCCTTAGAGCCGGACTGCCTCCTTAAAGTGAGGTGAGGGAGAAACGATAAACCCCCTTCCCAAATTTTTCGCAGATGCTCAGAGAAACTCACGGCTCATCCGTGGCGGCAGATGAGCTTTCCGGACAGTCCGCGGCGCTTGACGGCTGATCCGCGGCACAATTGAAAGTGCTCAGACAAGCCCAAGGACGATCCGCGGCGCTTTTGCAGGATCGTCCGCGGCCGACGACCGGACGATCCTTCACCGAAGCCGCGGATGCGCCGGCAATGCGCCGCGGACCATCTTGCCAGCGCCGCGGATCGTCCTGCAGGCGCCGCGGATCGTCCTGCAGGCGCCGTGGACCGTCCTGAGAGCCGCCGCGGACAGTCCTTTTGAATATTGTTATCCAGCCCACCCCAACCGAGTCATTGGCCGTGGGACAGATTTTGGCATTGGAGTACGCTTTTCGCGCTAGCATTCCATACTCCTCAGAAAGCCTCAATATCACAATTTTGCAGGATTTCTCCATCGTAAACTAATTTCAAAGAGTAGAACAGCTCGACTAACATGTATAACTGGCTTCGATAGTTTAGCTGTACAACTGTGACATGTATCGCTGAAGTATTGTGAAAATATTATATTTTATTGCAATCTTTTAGACATCGGTGATGTATAATTATGATTATGAACAAATGATTAATGTATGATCATGAGCTTTAAATTCTCGAAATCGAGAGCTCATATTTTATGACTCTTAAGCAACAACTTTGTAATATTAGTTTAGACTGAAGACCTGTAACACATAGTTATTGCACAATCAGTTGTTTGTGTTACCATGGGCATGCATTGCAATATGCCATAAACTGAACAAGTCTACGAATGCACATCGAAACCAGTTCTACATGTAAATTGAGCTGTTCTACCTCTGAAAATAAGTCGTACGGTAGAGCAACCCTGCGAAATTGTGATACTGATGCTTTCTGAGGAGATAAGAACGCTAGCGCGAAGAGCGTGCAACAATGCCGAAATCTGTCTCACGGCCAATGAGTCGATTGGGGGTGGGCGAACTGACTGTTTCCATCTAATTGGGAGTGGTGCTCTACTAGAATATCCCACTCGTTGGAAACAGAGTTCATGTACTGTGCTTCTCTGCGTCAAATTCCACTCCTCTGCGTCAAATTCCCCTCCGCAATTGCGTATTGAGACGCTTCGCGGCCGCACGCGCTCGAGCCGGACGATATTCCGGCGCCGTAGCCGATAAGCTGATTGTAGGTGTTTTTTTTATTTTCTTCAATTTTCTTGGCTTCTGTGACCAAACCCGTCCTTCTGTGTTTCTTCATATATTAAAGTATTATATCTACATGCACACCAATTGTATCCTTCCAGATGGCTCCGCCACAACTTCTAGGGGAGAAAAAAATCACGGTGGTAGGTAATTTTCATTTTCACGTTTATTTTGTGATTCTCTCTTTTTGTTTTCCTTCCTTACATTCCAGTGATTTATATGATTGTTTGGTTTTCTAGGGTAGATCTGGTTTCATGCCGAAATCGATCAAAGTCGGTATCAAACCGGAACTAATCTTGAAAAAAAAAACGAGGAGAATTACCAAACCAAACAATCATGAAAATTATTTGAATGAGAAAAAATAATCAGAAGAGAATCTCAAAAACGAACGAGAATATGAAAATTTACTTACCATCGGGAATTTTTTCTGCCCTAGAAGTTGTTGCGATGGCATCTAGAAAGAATAATTAGCGTGCATGTAGATATAACGGTTTGAAGAAGTTACAAATACGATAAATTCGAAGTCAGCGGCTGGAAAATTGTCTAAGACTGCGGGGAATGAGGTGGTGGAGTCGTTCAATCCAAAAACAACTCAAAAATATATGTGGCTGCTTTTCATCGATCAGTATTGAGATGGTGGATTGGCGGTGCGCCCCGGAGCCACCCCCTCGAGAACAAACAGCGCCGCGGATCGGCCGTTTGACCGTCCCACTATCAATCGTGCCGCGGATCAGCCGCCAAGCTCCGCGGACCGTCCGGAAAGCTCATCTGCCGCCGCGGACGAGCCGTGAGTTTGTCTGAGTGGGATGGTGAAACGGCCGATCCGCGGCGCTGTGTGTTCTAGATAGGGTGGTTTCGGGGCGCACCGGCAGTCCACCATCTCGATACCGATCGCCCAAAAGCAGCCACATATATTTTTGAATTGTTTTTGGATTGAACTACTCCACCACCTCAATCCACGCAGTCTTAGGCCATTGTTATACCCCACTACAGGCCTGTCGCTGTCGCTGAGGGCCAGCCGTCGCTGTCGTTCAGGGCCAAGAGACACCCGGCACGATGCCTGATTTGGCTGGGTCGCTGTCGCTTACATCCGTCGCAGTGCACTGCACTGCGACGGACAGCCGCGACAGCGACCGATTACCGCACGGTTTCCACATTTCAGGCATAACACCCCCTTTCGAACCAGCGACCGCGACAGGTGCTGCAATCTGCTCTTGCGACAGCATTTTTCTACTGTGTAGGCCTGGTCCCGGCACGATTCGTAACAGTTGACCGCACCTGTCGCGGTCGCAAACTTCAGGTATAACAATGGCCTTAAGACAATTTCCCAGCCGCTGACTTCGACTTTCTCGTATTTGTAACTTCTTCAAACCGTTGTATCTACATGCACGCTAATTATTCTTTCTAGATGCCGTCGCAACAACTTCTAGGGCAGAAAAAATTCCCGATGGTAAGTAAATCTTCATATTCTCGTTCATTTTTGAGATTCTCTTCTGATTTTGTTTTTTTTTTCATTCAAATAATTTTCATGATTGCTTGGTTTCGTAATTCTCCTCATGTGTTTTTTTCCAAGAATAGTTCCGGTTTGATACAGACTTCGATCGATTTCGGCATGAAACCATCTACCCTAGGAAACCAAACAATCATATAAATCACTGGAATGTAAGGAAGAAAAACAAAAAGAGAGAAATGCAAAAATAAACGTGAAATAAAAAATTAAATACCACCGTGAATTTTTTCTCCCCTAGAAGTTGTTACGGAGGCATCTGGAAGGAAAAAATGGTGTGCATTAGATATAATACTTTAATATATGAAGAAACACAGAAGGACGGGTTTAATCACAGAACCCAAGAACATTGAAGACACCTACAATCAGCTGATCGGCTACGGCGCAGGAATCTCGTCCGGCTCGAGCGCGTGCGGCCGCGAAGCGTCTCAATACGCAATTGCGGAGGGGAATTTGACGCAGAGAAGCACAGTACATGAACTATGTTTCCAACGAGTGGGATATTCTAGTAAAGCGCAGTCCTTATATTCTCGCTCAGTGTGTTTTGCTCATGCAATTAAAATGCACGCAGAGCCGCTTAGAGTAACCAGAAAATCAAATCGATCGCCGCCGCAACTGCCGCTCTTGCCGCTGACTGGTGTATGGGTTCTCTGACCTCTAGGATGGCCAATTAGATGGAAACAAAGTCAGTTCGCCCACCCCAAATCGACTCATTGGCCGTGAGACAGATTTCGGCATTGGAGGACGCTTTTCGCGCTAGCTTTCTTATCTCTTCAGAAAACATCAGTATCACAATTTCGCAGGATTGGTCTACCGTACGACTTATTTTCAGAGGTAGAACAGCTCAATTGACATGTAGAACTGGCTTCGATGTGCATTCGAAGACTTGTTCAGTTTACAGCATATTGCAATGAATGCTAATGGCATCATAAATAACTGAAATACAATACAATTTTATCATAAATAACTCAAATATGAGCTCTCGATTTCGAGAATTTGCAGCTCATGATCATACATTAGTCATTTGTTACATAATCATTTGTTCATAATCATAATTATATATGACCGATGTCTAAAAGATTGCAATAAAATATAGTATTTTCACAGTACTTCCTCAGCGATAAGTTCCACAGTTGTACAGCTAAACTATATCGAAACCAGTTATGCATGTTAATCGTGCTGTTCTACTCTTGAAATTAACTCGTACGATGGACAAGTCCTGCAAAATTGTGATATTGAGGCTTTCTGAAGAGTACGAAATGCTAGCGCGAGAAGCGTACTCCAATGCCAAAATCTGTCCCACTGCCAATGAGTCGATCGGGGGTGGGCTGGATATCAGTATTCAAAAGGACGGTCCGCGGCGGCTGTCAGGACGATCCACGGCGCTGGCAGGATGGTCCGCGGCGCATTGCCGGCGCATCCGTGGCTTCGGTGAAGGATCGTCGGGTCGTCGGCCGCGGACGATCCTGCAAAAGCGCCGCGGATCGTCCTTGGACTTCTCTGAGTGACTATGTAGCTTGCCAGCGGGGAAGCATGAAATTCATGCTTCGAGTATAAGCAATATTCAGTCGGCGCCTCGAGCCTGCCGAGTCGGCGCCTTGAACCTGCCGAGTCGGCGCCTTGAATCTGCCGAGTCGGCGCCTTGAGCCTGCCGAGTCGGCGCCTGATAGGCTACGATTCGGCAGGTTTGTGGGAGATTCGCGGCCAGTTTTCTCAGAGTAGGAGCACCGCACATCATACTGCTATTGTCCCCTATCATATGGTTGGAGCGCGAGAAAATAAAGAAATTTGAACTTTTCGGGATCACAGCGAGCACTTTTTTGATAAATATTTTTGTTTCTTCTGAATATTGTTTGTTAACTGAAAACTGATCCAAGTAATGCAGTCCTCAAATGGCCTGATTGCATCACATGAAGCCACAATTGTAGATGTTCTGTAGTTTTTTTTTGAAAAAAAAAAGGATTCTTTTATTAATCCAATTTAGAAGACGGTAGGGGACTATTCTAGACGAGGGGGGGGGGTTTTCAAGACAAAAATGAAATGATTGACGGTTTGATAATGCTATCAAGAAAGGTTTTCTATAGAATTTCTAAAACAACCATTATTCTGTAAAAAAGGGGTCTCCCGAACAAAAGTTGTTTGGTTCGCGTTACAAACGTTTCAACAAAAAGGGAACAATAGGAAAGTGGAATGAGGAGAGTGTACAAAAACTGAGCAATATTCTCTAAAAACTCTTTTCTTTGTCGAAATGTTTAAACAGCGGTAACAAACCCTTGCGGTTCTGCATGAGGAAGCGAAATATACATATTTTATCGGCACTCACATAATCAAAGTCCTTTATAGAGCCAAAAGCGCTTCCTCATAGAGAACCGCAACGGTTTGTTTCCGCTGTTTAAAAGTTTCGACAAAGAAAAGTTTTTAGAGAATATTGTTCATTTGTTGTACACTCTCCTCATTCCACTTTCCTATTGTTCCCTTTTTGTTGAAACGTTTGTAACGCGAACCAAACCACTTTTGTTCGGGAGACCCCTTTTTTACAGAATTGTTCACTTTTTCTTGATATTACGCAGTAATATCCCATGCAAAAATTCCGAACAAAAACCTCTTCATCTCCCCGTGAGATCAGTCCTCTTTCTGTGATCACAAGAATCAATGACCCAAACTGTTATAAAACTATCTCAGAAAAATCACCCGATGTGGCTGTCCTAACCGATGTTCTCATGATATAAGCTAAGAAATCAATGATATCCATGATATCGTTCCACATAAGTCATTCATATTGATCGTGTCAGCCACAGCTGGCTACACCGGATGTTATTTGCAACCTCCACGTTTTTCATACGTATCGAACGAGTTGGCCACGGTGATTTACTCAACCAACTCTGACAGGGGCCTTAGGCCCCGCTTATAGTTGGTCGCTCAGACGTAACCAGCCCGGTCGATAATCATGAAAGCCTTCTGGCCTACAGCCAGATGCAGACTCTGCCCGCAGTTCTACGCTTTCGAATGAAACTAACTCAAAACCTGCTCAGTCAGAAACTTCCTTCCATTCCATCTTGGCACTTTCACATCAGTGGAACGAAGCGGTTTTTCATACTCATTATTTCGTTTCCGCCGCCCCATTCCTTCGCAGAACAGCCGCTTCGATTCCATGATTTTGATATGAAAAAGCTCTGCTGAGCTGCGAATGGAGATAGCTCTAACAATTTGTTTTTGAATTTAGATTCTGATAAGCAAGTGCCATTTATCGCAGAAAAAACCAGTAGGCTGGTGAAGAAGAATGAAGGAACACTCAAAATGGGGTTGTGTGAATAGCCTAAGCGCGTTACGAAACTGAAAAGCAGCCTGGCGACATGACCTACATAATATCTCAAGCTTTCTGCACGCTATGCTTGTCATCAGCACACTTTTAAAAAAGTTTTGCAAGGTGTTCTCGGACTCCTTTGCAAATCCCTATGCATCCAGCACACTATCTCAGACTGCTAGCGCAAAGCTCAAGACTCTTGCTCATTCTTTTGGGTAACCTGCACAATTTTCCGGATGGCCAGTGACGGGTCCGGGACTCCTAATCACTCTACGGGGTGTCCTGCACAATTTCTCGGATGACCAGCAACGGGTCCCGAGCACCTGCCCACTCTCCGGGTTTCCACGACGTCCCTATGACGTCAGCAGAAGCTCGAAGCACTTTTCACGACGTTCCGATGACGTCATCAGAAGCCCGAAGCACTTTTCACGACGTCCCGATGACGTCATCAGAAACCCGAAGCACTTTTCACGACGTCCTCATGACGTCATCAGAAGGCCGAAGCACTTTTCACGACGCCCCGATGACGTCAGCAGAGCCCGAAGCACTTTTTGGGACTATCATAGGCGGGGGGCACCCACGATTCGCTCGTGAAAATGAATGGAAAACCTGATAAAAGGTGTTCGATGCTGCTATCAATCATTGTTGTTGATGTAGTTCTGTAGAAATACTTTGATTGATAGCGTTACAGATTGGTCGTTTATTTCAATTCTGACTTGAATCTTGAGTGCCCCCCCCCCGTCTAGGATAGTCCCGCACTTTTCAAGACGTCCCGATGGCGTCATCAAAAGCCCGAAGCACTTTTCACGATGTTTTGATGGCGTCATCAAAAGCCCGAAGCACTTTTTACGATGTCCCGATGACGTCATCAGGAGCCCGAAGCACTTCTGACGATGTCCTGATGACGTCATCAGGAGCCCGAAGTATTTTTCACGATGTCCCGATGACGTCATCAGAGGCCCGAAGCACTTTTCACGTCGTCCCGATGACGTCATCAGAAGCCCGAAGCACTTTTCACGATGACCCGATGACGTCATGAGGAGCCCGAAGCACTTCTGACGACGTCCTGATGACGTCATCAGAAGCCCAAAGCACTTTTCACGACGTCCCGATGACGTCATCAGAAGCCCGAAGCACTTTTCGCGATGTCTCGGTGACGTCATCAGAAGCCCGAAGCACTTTTCACGACGTCCCGATGACGTCATCGGAATTCGGAAGCACTTTTCACGATGTTCAGATGACGTCATCAGAAGCCCGAAGTATTTTTCACGATGTCCCGATGACGTCATCAGGAGCCCGAAGCACTTCTAACAACGACCTGATCAGGAGCCCAAGCACTTTTCGCGGTGTCCCGATGACATCATCAGGAGCCCGAAGCACTTCTGACGACGTCCTGATGACGTCATCAGGAGCCCGAAGCACTTTTCACGATGCCCCGATGACGTCATGAGGGCCGAAGCACTTCTGACGACGTCTGATGACGTCATCAGAAGCCCAAAGCACTTTCACGACGTCCCGATGATGTCATCAGAAGCCCGAAGCACTTTTCGCGATGTCTCGGTGACGTCATCAGAAGCCCGAAGCACTTTTTCACGACGTCCCGATGACGTCATCAGGTCGAGGACGAAGCACTTCTGACGACGTCCTGATGACGTCATCAGAAGCCTAATGCACTTTTCACGACGTCCCGATGACGTCATCAGAAGCCCGAAGCACTTTTCGCGATGTCTCGGTGACGTCATCAGAAGCCCGAAGCACTTTTCACGACGTCCCGATGACGTCATCGGAATTCGGAAGCACTTTTCACGATGTTCAGATGACGTCATCAGAATCCCGAAGTATTTTTCACGATGTCCCGATGACGTCATCAGGAGCCCGAAGCACTTCTAACAACGACCTGATCAGGAGCCCAAGCACTTTTCGCGGTGCCCCGATGCCATCATCAGGAGCCCGAAGCACTTCTGACACCGCCCTGGTGACGCCATCAGGAGCCCGAAGCACTTTCCACGATGCCCCGATGACGTCATGAGGAGCCCGAAGCACTTCTGACGACGTCCTGATGACGTCATCAGAAGCCCAAAGCACTTTTCACGACGTCCCGATGATGTCATCAGAAGCCCGAAGCACTTTTCGCGATGTCTCGGTGACGTCATCAGAAGCCCAATCACTTTTCACGACGTCCCGATGACGTCATCAGATTCGGAAGCACTTTCACGATGTTCAGATGACGTCATCAGAGGCCCGAAGCACTTTTCACGTCGTCCCGATGACGTCATCAGAAGCCCGAAGCACTTTTCACGATGACCCGATGACGTCATGAGGAGCCCGAAGCACTTCTGGCGACGTCCTGATGACGTCATCAGAAGCCCAAAGCACTTTTCACGACGTCCCGATGACGTCATCAGAAGCCCGAAGCACTTTTCGCGATGTCTCGGTGGCGTCATGTGGAGCCCGAAGCACTTTTCACGACGTCCCGATGACGTCATCGGAATTCGGAAGCACTTTTCACGATGTTCAGATGACGTCATCAGAATCCCGAAGTATTTTTCACGATGACCCGATGACGTCATGAGGAGCCCGAAGCACTTCTGGCGACGTCCTGATGACGTCATCAGAATCCCAAAGCACTTTTCACGACGTCCCGATGACGTCATCAGAAGCCCGAAGCACTTTTCGCGATGTCACGATGACGTCATCTGGAGCCCGAAGCACTTCTGACGACGTCCTGATGACGTCATCAGAAGCCCGAAGCACTTTTCGCGATGTCCCGATGACGTCATCAGAAGCCCGAAGTATTTTTCACGATGTCCCGATGACGTCATCAGGAGCCCGAAGCACTTCTAACAACGACCTGATCAGGAGCCCAAGCACTTTTCGCGGTGTCCCGATGACATCATCAGGAGCCCGAAGCACTTCTGACGACGTCCTGATGACGTCATCAGGAGCCCGAAGCACTTTTCACGATGCCCCGATGACGTCATGAGGAGCCCGAAGCACTTCTGACGACGTCCTGATGACGTCATCAGAAGCCCAAAGCACTTTTCACGACGTCCCGATGATGTCATCAGAAGCCCGAAGCACTTTTCGCGATGTCTCGGTGACGTCATCAGAAGCCCGAAGCACTTTTCACGACGTCCCGATGACGTCATCGGAATTCGGAAGCACTTTTCACGATGTTCAGATGACGTCATCAGAGGCCCGAAGCACTTTTCACGTCGTCCCGATGATGTCATCAGAAGCCCGAAGCACTTTTCACGATGACCCGATGACGTCATGAGGAGCCCGAAGCACTTCTGACGACGTCCTGATGACGTCATCAGAAGCCCAAAGCACTTTTCACGACGTCCCGATGACGTCATCAGAAGCCCGAAGCACTTTTCGCGATGTCTCGGTGACGTCATCAGAAGCCCGAAGCACTTTTCACGACGTCCCGATGACGTCATCGGAATTCGGAAGCACTTTTCACGATGTTCAGATGACGTCATCAGAATCCCGAAGTATTTTTCACGATGTCCCGATGACGTCATCAGGAGCCCGAAGCACTTCTAACAACGACCTGATCAGGAGCCCAAGCACTTTTCGCGGTGTCCCGATGACATCATCAGGAGCCCGAAGCACTTCTGACGACGTCCTGATGACGTCATGAGGAGCCCGAAGCACTTCTGACGACGTCCTGATGACGTCATCAGAAGCCCAAAGCACTTTTCACGACGTCCCGATGATGTCATCAGAAGCCCGAAGCACTTTTCGCGATGTCCCGATGACGTCATCAGGAGCCCGAAGCACTTCTGACGATGTCCTGATGACGTCATCAGGAGCCCGAAGTATTTTTCACGATGTCCCGATGACGTCATCAGAGGCCCGAAGCACTTTTCACGTCGTCCCGATGACGTCATCAGAAGCCCGAAGCACTTTTCACGATGACCCGATGACGTCATGAGGAGCCCGAAGTACTTCTGACGACGTCCTGATGACGTCATCAGAAGCCCAAAGCACTTTTCACGACGTCCCGATGACGTCATCAGAAGTCCGAAGCACTTTTCGCGATGTCTCGGTGACGTCATCAGAAGCCCGAAGCACTTTTCACGACGTCCCGATGACGTCATCGGAATTCGGAAGCACTTTTCACGATGTTCAGATGACGTCATCAGAATCCCGAAGTATTTTTCACGATGTCCCGATGACGTCATGAGGAGCGAAGCACTTCTAACAACGACCTGATCAGGAGCCCAAGCACTTTTCGCGGTGTCCCGATGACATCATCAGGAGCCCGAAGCACTTCTGACGACGTCCTGATGACGTCATCAGGAGCCCGAAGCACTTTTCACGATGCCCCGATGACGTCATGAGGAGCCCGAAGCACTTCTGACGACGTCCTGATGACGTCATCAGAAGCCCGAAGCACTTTTCACGACGTCCCGATGACGTCATCAGAAGCCCGAAGCACTTTTCGCGATGTCTCGGTGACGTCATCAGGAGCACGAAGCACTTTTCACGACGTCCCGATGACGTCGTCAGAAGCCCGAAGCCTTTTTCGCGATGTCTCGGTGACGTCATCAGAAGCCCGAAGCACTTTTCACGACGTCCCGATGACGTCATCGGAGTTCGGAAGCACTTTTCACGATGTTCAGATGACGTCATCAGAATCCCGAAGTATTTTTCACGATGTCCCGATGACGAAATCAGGAGCCCGAAGCACTTCGAACGACGTCCTGATCAGGAGCCCAAGCACTTTTCACAGTGTCCCGATGACATCATCAGGAGCCCGAAGCACTTCTGACGACGTCCTGATGACGTCATCAGGAGCCCGAAGCACTTTTCTCGACGTCCCGATGACGTCATCAGAAGCCGAAGAACTTTTCACGACGTCCTGATGACGTCATGAGGAGCCCGAAGCACTTTTCACGACGTCCCGATGACGTCATCAGAAGCCGAAGAACTTTTCACGACGTCCTGATGACGTCATGAGGAGCCCGAGGCACTTTTCACGACGTCCCGATGATGCCATCAGAATCCCCACTCACCTACAAATCGATCACTTACCAGCCTACGCACCCCCACCAACTTACCTGTCTGCCAAGTTGATTGCCTGCAACCATTGGCAGTGGCTATTAGCAGTGAGGACTGAAAAGCGTGACGGCCTACGGCCCATGGCCTACGGCCTGCGGCTCACGGCCTACGGCGCACACCATGAAATTTTCTTAAGCTTTCGCGCTCACAACTTTGTTATTTGTGAACCGATTTTGTTGAAATTCGGACAGCAGGTGTCTTCTGGACACCTTCGCTTATATCCAGAAGGAAATCTTCAGAAATTTTGTTTCGAAGATTCTATAAACTATTTTATAAAATTCTAAGTGATCACAAGGCTTAGGCAAAACCAAACCTCTCCAGCCGCTTCGCGGCTGGAGCGATTAATAGCGGTTCACGCATATGATATAGGAGTTTCTCTTAATTTGTATGTATACATCTTGAAAGCCCCCCTCGTCTAGGATAGAAAAGTAGTCATGCCTCACCCCAAAACTCAGAAAAAACTGTTGTTCAATGGTCTAAATGGGTCCTGCGAATCCGGCGGAAAGCATGAACAGTTGTTCGTTTTTTTTCGTATCCGATTTCGTTTTTTTTCTCGTCTAACGGTCTATTTCGGCCTATCCGTTTTCCCTTTTTGGTTGAATTTTTTCTTTCCTTGTGAAAAACTTTTTCCCGCACATCACTGATCCTCAACGCTTGTCGGAGAATTTTGTATGGAAATTGCATTGATCTGGAGTGCGTTCTAAGAACGTTTCCACGATGAAGTGGGGAGGGCAAACAGCCTTCCATGGACAGGCTTGTTTCCCATGGCCACGAATTGTAACTGCTAATTGTCTTTTACAAAGTTGCATGGAAATAGCCCGCATTAGGCCGCGATATATCCCACATTTTGCTCGAAAATAACCCACGTTTGGACGCGAAGTAGCCCTTATTTCGCCGGCTCGCCAAATGTTGACCATCTCGTTGCCAAGGGACGAGTATAAACGCGTCCTCAGTAAATCCTTCAAAAAGAAATCATGACTCTGCGATCATTTGCATAGTTCGTTTACGACAGCGACCCTTTGATACGCGAAAATATTTATGAAAATGTACTTATTGAGGACCGTTGAGTGTAATGGGGGCGGCGAGAGCGGAACATTCAAGTTCAGAGAACGAGACTTTTTCGGGTTCGGTCCATCCGAGCTATCTAAAAACGCGAGAAAGCGCCGCATGCGTTCTGACCAGAACCTATTACGAGCGGTATTGTGTATAGAGTGTTGCATAGAATAATCTAACTAGGGAGTGACCAGACCTGGCTATCAGAACTACGCATGTGGCCATGTTTTTCGGATCGACCACTTCCCGGGTACGTCTAAAGCAGGGCTGTGCGTAATTACGAATTACGATTTACGAATTACGGGCGTTTTTGGCAATTTTTTTACGATTTACGATTTACGAAATTTCGGCCCAAAATCGCAACGAATCGTAACAAATCGTAACAAATTGTGAAAATGTGGTTGAGGGAACAATGTAAGTTTGTTGTCTAGGGCATAGATGAATTTACCACTTCTTTCACATTCCTGATATTTGTTTATTCTCCCAGATTTCAATTTTCGATGCAACCTAACCCTGACATTACCAGCCGGACGTAGTCAGCTGTAGGTCGGACATGGCGAAATATAAATGCTGATAA
Source organism: Aplectana chamaeleonis (assembly GCA_029168955.1). Taxonomy (NCBI): domain Eukaryota; kingdom Metazoa; phylum Nematoda; class Chromadorea; order Rhabditida; family Cosmocercidae; genus Aplectana; species Aplectana chamaeleonis. Next base: position 24,060 of record JAPDOI010001690.1, on the reverse strand, counting down.
CGAGATTAAAGGCAGCAGACACGCTCAAAAATGATATCAATTTTATGGATTAAACTGAAGGTCTGAAACTGTTAGTATTCAGAAATAACGGAAAAGACGAAAACAAATCGACAGAAATTAAGATATAACGGTACGTTCTATATTGGCCCAGAAATGGACGAGTTGTACGGCACTGGCTGAAATAGCGGAGCTAGCAACAAATTTGCTGGGATAACGACGCTAGTGTACTCGTACGGCCCTTTCTGGAGCGCTTACGCCGTTAGAAGCCTAAAAAGTAATCTAAAGTGGCCGCAATCGAGCATTGAATACCTGTATGGAGGGGCGGAGCCCGTATCGATGGGCGGAGCAAGGATGATTTCGTGACTGACTACGGCTCAAATACGGTCATTTGGACTCGTTTTTAACGCTTGCAACTTCGTGAGGGCTCTTCTAGGACCTGCACGATCCCCCTAATGTAGTTATCTCGACAACTTTTTCGAGCGTGTCTGCTGCCTTTAAAGTGTGACCTACCGCTCCCCTTCTGTCAGTGACCACCCCCATGGGTGATCACTGACAGAAGGGGAGCGGTAGGTCACAATTGAATCTCGTTAACACGGGAGACCCAGACATTTGGTGGAGCTACTGTATATCAGAACGAAATTTCGGTGCGCGGTTGGAGACAACCGCTGTTGCAACGGGTCAGGGGCTCTCTACACACGGAGGGAGGAGCATGCACGAGATTTATAGCTCACGCAACGCGCGCGGCGGAAATTCTATCCCCATCACTAGAGCGCGTCTGCCAAAAGCTCGCGAGATTTCATGACACTCCATGCTTTGATAGATTTTCACATGACTTTTTCTTTGTGTACCCTGGCTGTCCCTATCATTGTCTTATCCTGCACACTCATTTCAATAAATCTTGTATGTTCTCGTGCCGTTGTAACCATTTTGATAGCTTACTAATCATGTCTTCAGGCATACTTATGATATCATCGTTGTTATTTTTTATCTAGCACGCGGACCATGATACAAAATTTAATGAAATGTGTGCAGGATAATATAGTGAGAGCAACAACCAGGGAACGCCAAGAAAAAGCCATGTAAGAATCAATCAAAACGTGAAATGTCATGAAATCTCGCGAACTTTTGGCAAACGCGATCTAGTGAAGGGGATAGAATTTCCGCCGCGCGCGTCGCGTCAGCAATAAATCTCGTCCGTGCTCCTCCCTCCGTGTGTAGAGAGCCCCTGACCCCCGCTGTTGCAACACGTAGCGCAAGCAGAATCATGCTGGGACCACGAGGTCCAAGCACGATAACGCTTAAGCTGCAGGCTGCAGAAGCAGTGGTCTGCAACTGCGGAAAGAAATTCCACCCCGATATAGAAATAAAATATGAGGTTCGGCTCTAAATACCCGGCTGGCTAATACAAAAAATTAAGGTTTGAAACCCAATATCCACTTCATTGCACAACCTCGAGAATTTCGAAAACAGCCATCACCACGCATCCATCTTCAGCGGCTCAAAAGTTACAAGCAGTTCAAGAGTCAGCTCCAAACAATTACCGACTCTCGTTGAACCTCGGCATGACGACAATATTGTTGACGTTGACTGCAGCTTTGCACGAGATGGTATCAGGCTTTATTCGACTGCTTCTTCAGAATCTGAAAGAGTCAAAGCGTTGTGAAAATATACGATCAAACGCCGTAAAGATAAACTCTCTGCGGGATCTCGAATCCGAATTTTCCAAACTGATATTATATGAGTTTGGAAATTTAAGAGTCAAATTTCTGAAGAGAGTCAACCGCTACGGTGTTTGATAGTGTATTTTCATAACTGGATTTGGCTCTTTTAGAATATGAAGATGGCGAATTCGTCGAAATGTCAGTCGAATAAAGCCTGATACCATCTCGTGCAAAGCTGCGGTCAACGTCAACAGTATCAGCTCGAAACAATTTAACAAAAAAGTATGGCAGCAAAGTTTTGACTCTTCAAAAAGATTATTAAATGTTTTTGAAATTGAGAAGTCAAGCAAATTTTAAAAGCAAAAAGAAATTCGCTAAATAGTTTATTTTCGAAATCACTGATTTATAGAGAACCTTCACCTTTTTGCAATCCAGATTTCTGAAAAACCTTCACCTGTCGAACTGTTGCGTTCAGAGTGACGCTTCACAAATCTGGAGGGCAGACTTGATTTCTGCGTCAAAAAGTGGTTTTGCAGTAGCATGTATAACCCTTTGGTATGGCCACCTTGCCCAATAATCCTTCCCTTGAAAGATTGAGTCTAGAACTATCGAAACGCAATTTTCTCCCATCGCAGTGTCGCCCTCCTTGGCTCTCATTGAGCAGTGTTTGGGAAAGCGGTGATTCTGTATCTTTTCGTTTTTCAAAGTTCTGCAAAACCTCTGAGAAAATTTGCACCGGCGGCAGACCAACCCTGCCTTGAAGGCTCCTAATCGGTGCCTGCAGGGTAGTGTCTATCCAGAGTCCCTCCACCAGCTATGCCATTGCATCAACCCCGCGTCGGTGTCTTAACCAGGACGCGACGGCTCCCAAACCCGTTCTGGAATTACCTCAACCCTATCTCGACGGTGCCTGATTCGGGCCGCGACGGTGCCTGAATCTGCCCCCTTCCCCCCCAGAGAAAGCCCCGCCTAGGTCCGGACAAGGGCTTAACATCCGCCGAGGTCTGCGGTGAGGAACCACCCTCACTGCGGACAGCGGCGAAAACCGCCCCACCCCCAGCCGTGGGATCCCCTATCCCCAGCGGTCAAAAATATGCTGGCCTCCGGAGAGGGACTTGAAGTCACCTTCCAGGGCCGGCATCAGAATGCCGAATGAGGACTCCAGTGAGATGAAGCACCTTTTATACCGACTGTGCATGTGATAAACACATCAGGACGTAATCATTTGCTTTACCACTTTTTTCATGTCAGCCACTGTAGCGGTGGCGTTGCGGCGATATCGCGAAGCCGGCCCGAAACTGTTGCGAGGCCCACGCTTCGCTATCGCGGTACCGTTCATGATAGCGGTGCCGTTGCTGTACTGTTGCGGACAAGAAGAAATCTTCCAAGATTGCGGAGCCGTTGCTACAGTGTCGCGGCACGGGCTCGGATCACTGTGCCGTTGCTACATCGGCCCGGCACGGTCTCGGGTTGCGGTGCCGTCCCGCCACGGTCAATGCAAATTTTCTCAGATACATGGCTTAGGTTTTGCTAGTTGACTAGGCCTGACGTTTCAATTTTGACTATTGAAGTCGTTTGTATCCCACGTATGTATGTAGACTGATTTTTTTATGTACTGCTCAAAACTATGTTATTTTGAAACACAATCTCAAACCTTTTCCGATATGGAAACACCTCATCTGGAATGCTCATGTGTTTCCACATCGAATGAGGTTTGGGTTGTGTGTGGGCTTAATACCAATTATCAGTTACGAATTACGATTTACGAATTACGGGGATTTTGAAAAATTACGATTTACGAAATTACAAATTCCAGTTACGCACAGCCCTGGTGTAAAGACCCTATTTTAGCTGCCCGAGTAATTATGAAAAAAAGTTATTTTAAAAAATTCAATAAAATTTTTTTCTGGTCCAAACTTCTCCCAGGGCGGTTATTTGAGGCGCTGAACACGAAAATGGGCCCCTTTTCTGATAATTTGAACGATTAAAAGAATTTACGGCAGATAAATTTTATTTTACCTACAGAGCTCGCAACTTCTACGCTCACAACTTTTTCTTTCACTATTACTCGGGCAGCTAGCATAGAGTTTTTATGACTACCCAGGAGGTAGTCGATCTGAAAAACCTGGTTTCACAGGTAGTTCTGGAATCCAGGTCTGGTCATTCCCTTGTCAGTTCTTTTGAATATTACTGCTTTTCCATCAGAATCAGACCTTGCGCAAGATCTGAGCATTCTGATAACGAAGAGATAATTGGATTCATTTGAGAAAAGATACATATAGTCTACAGCAATTGAAGTAGGACCTGGTGAGGTTGCGGACTCGTCCTAAGGCCCCGGTCAGAGTTGGTGCTATTTGCATCTGTATCCCCCCCGCACCCCCCAACACCCCCCCCCCCCCCGCACCCCCAACACCCACCCGGTCGACACGTATGTTTAAAATGATGGAGTGAGGTTGAGAAAATCACTCGGTGCATCCAACTAGATATAACGATGATTACGTGGCCAACAGGATTGCACCTGTTCAGAGAAATAGTGAAGGAGAATATGGTGAAGTAACGGAGGTAGCAGTAGGGTTAGCTTTCTAGTGATACGCAATGTTTTATCATCGACCCGCCCACCAGGTGATTTTCTCATCCACGTATTGCATGGATGTCGACCGCGTCGGATACATCGAGTGATTTTCTCAACTTCACTCCATCATTTTAAACATACGGATCGACCGGGGTGCGGGGGGATACACCGAGTGATTTTCGCAGCTTCACCTCAGCTTGTTGTTCATACGGGTCGGCGGGGGGGGTGCGGGGGGATACACCGAGTGATTTTTGCATCCCATTTCCAATGCATTCTGTGTGTATCGACCGGGCTGGAGACGTCGGCTCATCCAACTATGACCGGGGCCTAACATACGGTAGTTTGTTAGTGGTCTCACTCATTTTTCCGAAACAGCTGTGATGGATCGGTGAGTCTCTGTTAGCACCGATATGAATACATCTGTGGAAGCAATGTAAACAGGTGAAAATGTGAGAGTGGAAACAACAACTCACCGACCAATCTCAGTTTTTCCGAGAAAATGAGTGATAACACAATCAGACTACAGTAAGTTAGGAAGAGTCCGTTACCTCACCAGGTCCTACTTCCATCGCTGTAGACTATATATATATTAATCGATCCAACACTCTGGTTAAAACGCCCACTGCGAAACTAATCCTTCTTGGCGCCTCAGTGAACTTTTAAAAGGATAAATGTTGTTGTTGCTTGAAAAAATGTGCTTATGAAGTTTTTATGAGTTAGGGAGTAACATCGCTAGGAGCATTTAATGTCATATATTTTCAAGAACTTCAATCTTCCTGCATTCTCATACGGGAAGGATATTCGTTTAGAAAACCGCGCAGCACTTTCGGAGGGAAATTTCGTATTCTACGTCTGAAATTGGTCCTGGAGATACACATTTCTGTGCATATAATGCCTTCAATTGCAGATGTCACGAAAACGAGCTCCATTAATCGCAGTGAATGTTTCCGACTTCATTGTGGACAGTGTGCTGAGAAGGGAAGATTTGTTGATTCGCGAAGGTCGCAATAGGCTGCTGGATTCAAATGCTAACAGAAAAGAGGAATGGAACAATATTTCGAAAAATATCTCTGTGATGTTCGACGTGGAGCTGAACCCCATGCAAATCCAATACCATTTCAACAACCGTAAAAGAAGGGTTATGAGCTCAGGGGAGTTTGCGAAGAAGTGAGTACCTGCGTTAAAGGTTTTTGCGAAAGCCATCAATTCATTGGTAAGTTTTTCAGGTTCCAAGCGCAAATTGATCTAGAAAAGATGAATGGCGTCAACCCAGAACAGGCATGGAAGGACGAAAAGGATCTTGACATGAAGCTCTATCGGTATTTCGTGGGCAAGGTTGAATACAAAGTTCCCCTATCGAGTGGTGAATCGCGCAGAAGTTCCGGTCCATTGGTATGTTATTTGTCTGCAACTTGGGGAACACCGACTCAAAGTGGTTGGGTCTTTGGCATAGCTAGCCATGTCCCACGCGGTCGAGACGGACCGCGAACATTGGTCCGGAGCAGAAAGTCGCCGAAAGATTGGGCGAGCTTTGCACTCGTTTGCCTTCATATGTGACTGACAGATCTTTTCTTCAGGTTGATCATGTAGTACCTACGCACAATGACCGATTTCGATCATCCGTAGATCGCTCACAAGACGTGACCGATTCAACAGCAGCCTGTGGACAGGTCTTGATCAGGAGTATGCGTTCAACGGTCCCTCACACCGAACAGGTGGCGGTTGTATCACAATAAATCTCACGCTTCTTTATAGCGTATTGCTATCCACAGACCACCTCTGCGTGACCTTTTCTGACCATTGAAATTGTTTTCTGGACCCCTCCCGTCAATATGTCCGGCTTGCGTTCAGCCGGTGGAACACACTCGATCGCCGCGTGACGGAGACCTGGAAAACGTGATTTTCCCGTCGAATGTAGCCCTGATTAACTTATGGTTCATCACTCAGACTTGGCGAAAAAGAAATCCCGTGTGTCCTGCTTATGTTCGTGGATAGAAGACTTTGACTACTCTCGCACTCGCTGGTTTTAGTAGCCTGTTGAGAGGAGTTGAACAGGTAGAGTGCTACTGCTTGTAACAAAGTGTGGCTCCAAAGTGAGCCTATTTGGCAGTTATCGGAATGCCCGAAATTGGCTGGCTCGATTGGTTCAGATAATAGCGTTATTTGATTAACGTTTTGGCAATAACCTTTGTCGGAACCTTGCCAGGAATCAAACTATGAAATTCGGACAATAGGATCGGTGGATGCGGAACGCAGACCGTTAGAAACTTGCATAACAATTCCCGACAAGATTCAGGGCAGGCTTATGCGCGAGATGGTTCAAAAAGGAAAAACAGGAAAACCAAATTTGTCGGTTTTAAAACCAAAAGGCTTCGAAAAAAAAAACCGAAAAAATTGTACTCCGAAATATCTTATTTTCGTGGTCGCGTATATGTAGCCTCTCTCCATCATTTTGAGCCAGCCGAAGTAAGGCTCATCTGGCTTATCATGTGAACATTTTCTCACCACTATTGTATTTTCCTATGACCGACCGCTCCGCTGCTCCCTCCGCCCGTATTGTGCTTTCTCAGAGTGATTCCCTCAACCTAGAAACAGACACAATCAACCTCGTCATGTAATGGGAGCTTAGCCTCAGAAAGTCGAAATGGCGGTTTCTGACTAAATTGTATTGCTAAACACACTCTGGAACTCTTACTTTGAAATTGTTGTTCAGAACTACACAAGTTTATAATTTGCCAACGGCACAAAATTCTCACGGAAATGTAGAAGTTTTTCTTATCAAAGTTTTCCATGTTTAGGGCCCGATTCGTGACATCTTTATCACCGGTGAGGCTGCCTCCCTACTCCCTAGTCTGTTCTGAGCTCCATCCGCTTAGACTCTGTTTCATTCCAAGTGAACTCATGTTTTCGGTTATCACAGCGCGGAGCGGTGGCTTTTTAGTCGAAAACTCCTTATCACTAGTTATATTTCACCTAGGCCCACCGCTCCGCTGCTGGTGATAATCGAAATCAACAGGTCACTAGGGATGTACCAGAGTTTACATACCTCTGGAGAAAGACGGTGTGATGTAACACACCGCTCTTCATTTTTTATACCCTACCCTTTATCGATTGGGTATCACCAATTCTGTTTACCGTGAGAATTTTGTGCCGTTGGCAATTTATAATCGTCTCAGAACTACAGTAAGACTCTCTGCACATTCGTGCTCACAGTTTCAAGCGTTTTTGACGAAAACTGCGGGCTCAGAAGTCTTCCATTACTTGATGAAATAAAGTTTCTACAGAAAGTGAAAGCTGATTCTGAATCGGTGATCTACTCTAAATGGAACAGTCCTTTCACAAAGACGAACATTAATAGGTGATTGCTAATCTAAGAAATACCTTCACTGAAAGTTTTGCTCGCGGCGCAAGTGGTGAGGCAGCGGAAGGGTGTGGGGGAGGAGACGCAGCATAATTTCAATTCAAAATAGAGTATAGGACATAAGGATTAATCGATTTCGCACAAAAAATCGACGACATCGATCGATACCTGCAGCTTGCAGCCCGCATTATTATCGTCGATCCCGCTTAGCGCTCGCAACTAGGCAAAGATTGACGAGCGCAAAGTTGCCAAAAACGCTTGGAGTGATGGAGCAGTGGCTGCAAATCTCATGAGAAGAGCAAGTTGTGGACGAAAATGTTCTCCCATTTTTCGTTTTTTATATTGAATTTTTTTCCGCCAAAAAGATCGAAAAACGAAAAAAAGCGAATACACGCCTGATTCCGACTAAGGTGATATAGCCGAAATGTGATCCAAAGAAAGGTTTCAACATATTGGGTTTGTCTCAGCGACATCTATCATCTGCCATATTCGGCGCTTGAATCCAGCTCGGCCGTGCGATCGTGTGTATGAACACCCGAAGAATAGGGAATTCAGAGATTCGGGAGGGTCGAAGTCGACCACTCTAAAAATAATTTTTGATTTCCCCTATGCCTTCTCGACTGCAATTTCAAGTGTTTTCTTCCGAATCTCATTCAGCTAGCAGTCGTTACTAATATTTTAGGCTAACTTCGAACAATTCGAAATGGGGTCAACGAGCAGTGATGATTCCGACTGTGACGAGTTCCGAGAAGGTGTGAAGAGGCTTGAAGAAAGGGTAATGCTTTAGTCGTGTTCCAGCTGTGAGAACACTTATGTCACACCTTGAAGCGGACATCTGGTTTAGGACGTTAGATCGGCCGTGGATTTACTCGGTGATGGCGAATCTTCTGAAACTGATAGTGATCTAGTACTTCTTAGTCGCTCACGAGCGTTTGACGACGAACTACAATTGTTGAAGGTGAGAACTTTGCGCTGGTCTAGGAAGCGACGTGCCACGACATCGCCAAAAAACCCCTGCGACCAACAGAGCATTTTGCTTACCTTAAACATATGTGCACCGAGTTTGCCTGAAGGCAAACTACAGTAATCAAAATCGCAAAAAGGATTCGTGCCGACCAGGTAAGGGTGAAACTTTTTCAGATTTCGGGAATCTCAGGTCGGAAAACAAAAAAAGAGTATTGGAAATAGGAACGCCAAAATTCATCGGAAAGCGGAAAAAATCGCGATCGGGTCACCGGAAATAAGTTTACGTGGATAGATTCTAACCACCCTCGGTGGCTATACCTACAGACCCTATTGGCAGTCTGTTTAATCTGCTTTACTGATTTAGGTCCCTTGCTGGCAGGAGATTCTTTGCTCTTGGCGTTGTCCTATCATATCAGCCTTAAAGGCAGGGTTCGCGATAAAAACGACTTGTGAGCTCTCTTCATGATAATGTAGATTTGGTCATCACAAAGGTGAAACTAAGTGAAAAAACCCGGAAAATCGCGGGAAAAACGCTCAAAAACAAAGTGTAACGGCTAATTACCGGTGTCGGCCGGCCCCATAATCAACGAGATTTTCATTAATGCTTGCTTATCCGCCTTTCATTTTGCTGTTAAAGTAGTCAGTAGTTTCCAGGAATGCTCAGAAATTACTTTAGAAGCAACATAAAAGTTGACAAAACAGGCTTTTATACAAATCTCCATAATTGGGGGCGGGAGGACACCACGCCATAACTTGTTCCTGAGCGTTTTTTTTTTCCAATTTTTTACTTGTTTTCTTTTTTGAGATGGCCAGATCTACTATTCCATGGTGATAGCAGAACAACCGAGTTTATCGAGAACCCTGCCTTTAAAATACACCGGCCGCACCGGTGTTAAAGGCAGTGTTCACGATAACAATCGTTTTTCCGCTTTTCCGCCTATCTTGAAGACGGTCCCGTGCTGATTCCAATGATGTTTTTGGAATCGTACAAGACCTTCTACGAACGGAGTTATGGTCCCTCAAAAATTGAGCTAGGGAAGCACGATGGACGAGTTGTCCGAGGCTTGTAACTTCCGTCTTTTGCAGCCGATGAATGCGAGCTGACCTGAGTAAAGAGAGAAGTTGAGAATGAAGGGAAAACGGGGCTATTGATCGGAAACCGTCGCTCATCTCACAATCTCGAGCATTCACTTGTTCACATTTGTGGGCGTGGAAAGTGTATCTGAGGTATGACGAGCTGACGGGTGTCCAAATTTGGGGCCGTAGGGGACCGTTCCGAGCTCATTGTTCTCAGTTTTTTCAACGCTAGGGTTGCGCTAGGCCCCGCAGCTGCCGATCTCCATCAAAAAATCACATATGGTTTTTATCGTGGACACTGCCTTTAAGCTCCTTTCACACTTGCTCGACCGACGTAGGACGACTCGTTATCGAATGTGCAATATCTATCTACCCTATCCTAGCCATCTTATCTATCTTGACTTATCAAATTTGATAACGAGTCGTCCGACGTCGGCCGGCAAAATATGAAAGGGCCTTTAGGTCAAAGGCGAGGAAGTCGGTTGAGAATCTCTTCCCACCAAAAGATCTTAGTGAGAGTCTAGTCTCCTTATTCTATGAGCGATTCGCATACATTACAAAAACGAAGAAAGCAGGCTCATGTTTCCCATCATTCACTTCAATTGAGGATTTCTATCCCAGAAATTCTACAACGAAAATCTAAAGACCGAGAATCGCAACAAGTAAACAGGAGAACAAATTGGCAAAAATGCTGTTGTAGGTGGAAGCTCTTTGCTCATTTTGTTCTAGGACAAGGCTCGATAATTGCGTTAGCAGAGCGCCAACTATGTTTCTTGTTAGAGGCCCCACTTCTAACGCGCCTCAACGACGACGTGCACGCAGCGATTTTCCGCCGCGCGCGTCACGTGTGCCGGCCGAACTACTCCCGCGCTTTGGATTCGATCAACTTCCCGCGGATTTCGATCGCGCGTGACGATTTATGTACCGCCGCAGCCCCGTCCATTCGTACACGCAGCTCCGATTGCAAGCTCATAGACAAATATAGACTGCATTGGCAAACTTAAAGGCAGTGTTCACGATAATTTTCACTTCCAGTATTTTCACGGTTTACGGAAGGTCTGGTGCCCTATATAGCAAGGCATGCCTAAAAAGGACGCTAAAGCCGCGTTTTCGAGCCAAAATAGGCCCTCCCTTGTTTACGATGATTTTTGAGCGTGGAGGAATTGACCGCTATGAAGGACAAGGTGCACACCCACGCCGCTTCGCGGCGTACTTGTGGTCGTGCATTAGGATCTATGGATTATTTAAATTGCAGGGCGGTGCCTCGCTGTGCTCAACAGCCTTAAAGGCATCGTACGCGCAGAAAACGGTGTCTTATTTTTCTATGTTTTCGAGTAGGCAAGCTCTTGATGCAAGCCATAATAGCAAAGGAAACCCAAAAAACTCCTGATTTGGATAAACGCGTTTAAAAACTTTTTGAAAAGTTGGCTTTCCGCCCCCTCCGTGGAATTCGGTGTGTCCAGTGCAATAAGTTTTTCTGAACCTCTGAAGTGGTTTCACGCTTTAAACTTCCTAGGTGAGAAAATTTATTTTGCCTTTCTTCTACCAAAATCACTAAAAAATAAAAAGCTTCTACTGTGCAAATTTGGATGATAAGTGCTAGATGGCCGGTGAGAACTGGTGGCGAATCCTCATCTTTAACCCATTCCAACCTCATAACTACGGGAGTTGCAATGGCTCTCTACATTCGCCTCACTGAGAGGACCACGAAAACTACCCCTAAAATTCATTTCGTCAATTGGGAAGCGAGATATGGCGATGTGGCGCTTTCTCTGAGAAATATTGCCGCGACTCTTCCGCCACTGCCCCGCGACTCCACCGTGATCCCGTACTGTCCCGCAACCCCCCAGCGACCCTTAACTCTTCCGCGGCTTTGCCGCGACTTCTTCGTGTGTCAAGCGTTCGCAAATCTACCGCGACTCCCTCAGGACTTTTCCGCGACCCTACCGCGGTTCGGTGAATAAAGGATAGTCCGCGGTTCTGCCCCGCATCTCCCCCGCGACTCCTCCAGCAGGCGCCAAGTCGAAGGAGTTGCGGCGGAGTCGCGGCAATATTTCTCACAGTTGTATGAGCAAAATTCGTCACAAAAAGCCCCTTCTGCAGAAAAAGGACTTGTGCGCAACTGTATGTTTTCACGGAAATCAGTTACTCTTTGCTCAATCAACTGCACGCAGGGAACTTTCGCAATGCAGTGCATAACCCTTCACAGTCTGACACAGATTCGAAAGAAGAGAATCTACGGAGGAAGTTATGACACACTTCTCCATGAATTGGTGAACATTTCGGTTTAGGTTATTGTTCAGTTCTTGAACTCATCGCAGAAAGGAGCAGTTGAAGCAATAGGCACGCATTATTCCTAATATATGCAGTAGTAGAACGTTTTCGTTTTCTCATTGACACGGGAGGTCAATCACCAAGGCTGCATGCGTGGACAGTGTGTCAACCGGTTGTCAATTGTTAACGACGGGGTGACGATGGCTAATTTCCGTTCATTGTCACACACACACACACACACACACACACACACACACACACACACACACACACACACACACACACACACACACACACACACACACACACACACACACACACACACACACACACACACACACACACACACACATACACACACACACACACACACACACACACACACACACACACACACACACACACACACACACACACACACACACACACACACACACACACACACACACACACACACACACACACACACACACACACACACACACACACACACACACACGCACATACGCACACACACACACATACGCACACACGCACACACACACACGCACACGCACACACGCACGCATACACACACACACACACACACACACGCACGCACACGCACACGCACACGCACACGCACACGCACACGAACACGCACACGCACACGCACACACACACACACACACACACACACACACACACACAGACGGTCACATACACGAAGCAGCGTATAGTTAGTAGGATGATTACTATCATTGCAATCAGGCGATCAGCTCACTTATCAGCCCTTCCTTGACTTGAATATTCCTGTAATCTGAGTCTTCATTTGTTCATTCGGAAGGGGCGGATCTGGAGCACGGGGCGTCTCTGGGACACCAAAACACTTGTTTGCAGCCGTTATTTTGCCACCCCTGGCTCGTTTTCTACCGTTCTTTCGGCACTAGAAGCCTAGGATCCTTCTCGCCTATCATTTCACTGTGGAAAGTCATCGAGTATGATCATCGTGAACGCTGCCTTTAAATCTCCCGGAGTAAGAGCAGAGTTAAACCTGAATTCGTTGGAAAAGAGCTCACTCTCACTATGTTTTTTTTTCTGTCGATAAGTGCATCTAATCCCTTGCTGTTTTGAAAAGTGAAGACAGATCAGGTTCAGCACCCTCTTCTTCTTCTTCTTCTTCTGCAGCCTCAAAGTGGTTTTTTGTCATAGGTTGAGGAACTGGGCGGCCTTCACAGGATTAGTCCAAAGGTCCATTGTGGTTGAAGGCATCCTACGCGCAGAAAACCGTATATATTATTTTTTCATGTTTTTGTGTAGCTTGGCCTCTCTAGTGCACGAAAATGTCGAAGGGCCTATGAAAAACCTTCATTTGTGAAGAAAAGTTAATCGGAACACATTGTAAATACGAATTTGAATTTCGCGCCAAAATCCTTTTTGAAGTTTTTCTGCTTTTGGTGGCCTCGTCACTGTCATTTTCAAAGTTTTTCTGCATGTGGAGTTCGTGCCGTAACTATTTTTCATGTTGTCCTACGGTCGCACCAACATTCTAGGAAAAAGTGCTAGATGACTGGTGAGAATTGGTGGCGGGTATTCATCTTTGACGCCTTCCAACCTCATTGCCCAACGTTTTTGACGCGCCAAAGTTTACCAGTATGGTCTACAGGGCTCAATCATGAAATTGAGCCTGAAAAATCAAAGTTGATTTCCAGCGCGAACGATGCCTTTAAGGAGGTAGGTCTCTTCGGTCACATGAACAAGTGCGCCGTGTCGTGTCCGGGAGCACCACAGTCCGGGCATGCGTCTGGTCGGCTGCTGTCCATCTTGTTGATGTAAGACATGAGCAGAATAGAGTGACCACAGCGCAGGCAAGAGCACATCTGGCTCGTCTGCGGAGTTGAGACTCGGACTCGCAACCCGAGGTGGCACTGCTCCTAAGATAGGGTTCACAGTCGCCTTCGTTAGATATCCTCGAACAAACTGGGTGTGCTCCTCACGCAGAAGACGAAGCCTTTCCATGTTGGAGTCGGCCCATCTCTGTGCATCAACTTTACGAGGAGCATCGGGCAACGGCGTTCTAATCGACCTCTCTCTAATGGGCTTCGTGATTCTCTTTGTCGGATGATTCGGCTGTCTCAGAACATTAATATACATCTGCTATGCCTGGAGTTCACAATGCTCCTTGACCGGCAATATGCAGGCCTCTGCGTGAAGATGTTCTATTGAGGAGCTTCTTGCACAACCGGTCATAAAATCCTCAGGAGAGCTGCGGCCGACCAGCACCTCTCCCATGACAAAAACCCTTTTCTCGGAGGGGTTGACGTCGGTTTGCACGGAAGCGGTCTTCTTTCCTCCACACTGCCACGGCACCAACGTACGACATCTCGGCAGCTCAGCACCCTCAGAAATGACATAAAGGTTTATCCGGTTGTTGTTAGTGACGTTTGTAACGTATTCGAGATAACTGCTGAATTAGAATGGTAGCTAATATCGAACACAACGCCGCTGCTTCAAAACGACTCACTGGTCGACGCGTGGTTATCTGCCTCAGACCCTGTATTGCGGTAAATTCTTCCTCAGTAGGGGCTTTCGCTGGGCCATTCCCACCGTCGGCGACGTTTGCAGGTGGTGGAATATGTACAATAAGTAAACCACACACATCGATGACGTTGGAATGGCCCAGCACCCTGTTTTGGAGGGGACTGCTAATACAGGGGCGGGCAGATACAGGGCGGGACCAACTTCTCACTCCTGTGGCGTCATTGTGGGTTGTTTAGAAGCTTCGAAATGCGTGTTGCCAGGTTCGGCAAATTACATACTATCTTCTAATTCCGTAGTTATCTCAATTACGTTTACGAGCGTGTATGCTGCCTTTAAACTAAATAACTTACTTAAAATTGTAGACCCGTAATTACATATTTCCGATTTGTTCCGCATTTTTGGGGAATTTTCGCAAATGGATAAATCCTAATTCCGCTCGTCTCTGGTGCAGACAGTAGATTACCGCGATCCCTCAATACTGCGACCCACCATAAGGTCGCGTCGCAATGCAAATCTGCTCATTCCCTAAATTCCTCAATTTTCGCTTATCGGATATACACAAACGACTTGTAATGGATGACTTATAGAAGAGGAAAAGATTGTACGACTCTTGTACAAATCGTGCTCTGGCTCAGATCGAAGCTTTTGAATCAATCACTGCAGGAATGAGGAGTCTTCGTAATACAATGAAGGTACCGTTTATTGCTGAAGTAGCAATCGTTGCCGAATTTCCCATAAGAAAATCATGAACGAGGTGTTCAACCTAACGGAGTCGGCTGTCTTCTTACACATTCCTTCTCGACCTGAGAAACATTTAGCTTTTACATCCTACGGGAAATTCGGCATTAATTTCCAGCTGTGAACGCTGTGTACAAAACTTTTTACAGTTAGCTGCTGACTTCTGCGAAACGATCCAGAAAACGAATTCTGCAGCTCACCTTGTCGATAACGGAAACCGCAGAACACTGAGTGATCTTGGCCATAGTTTGTCCAGAAAACGTCCTCACCTTTAAACGACTTGCTTTTTTGCTACGCTTCCACTTTCTCATACAGTTATGATGTATTTCTTAGTGAATGCAGTCCTATGTATAGTCCTAGCGTAGCCATGGCCACGTGGGAGCAATTTTCAGTTATAATTTGCATCCATGGATGAAATTTGTTCATGGCAAGGTTGTTTTTCCTCCCACGGCGTCGTGAGAACGTTCTTGGAACGCACCCCAGAGCGGGTTTACCTAGAGATGATGATAAGTAAACGCCGGGGAGTCTCTAGTTAGCCGTCGATCTCGATTGGCACCAGCAGCGGAGCGGTGATTCTCAGTGAAACGTACTTGTAGAATAAGATGCTCCGACGAAAAAGCGAACGCTCCTTGTTTTGATAATCGAAATCAAGAACCTACTAGAAATGCCTCACAGCGCACTACTTCTCCCTTGTTTTGTTTTTTTATTCACCTTTGGAGGCAGTGTTCTTGTTATTTCTCGTTGTCAAGAAATTCATCGCTTTGAAACTCTACATTCGGCTACTGCAGTTTCGCGCTTAGGGTCAGGGGTTGCGATGGAAGCATTGCCTGTTTTCCGCTGAATCGGAAATGCTCACTTTTCCAGAAGCCGGAAAAAAACGATTCAAAATCAGCAGGAACTGGGTGAATATTGGGTGTGCCAATTAGCCCTGCGGATTTTGATTTCCTCAAAACATTTTCGTTTTGTAATAAGGTAAGGTTGTCGGAGAACTCTGTCACGCTAGGCCACGGTGACGTCACGACTCAGTGTTTCACCCACAGCAAAATTCACAGCAACGAGGATTTTCTCTCCAAAATTGAGAGAGTAAGTGGCTCAGGGGTTTGATATTTAACACGGAATTCAGAGTGAGGATATTTGGCAGATATTGGATTGCTCGGTATCACGGTGTGCACGAGTTTTTATAAAATTTAAAGCATTCTTTCATCAAAGGAAGTACACAGACAAGTGATAGTAAGGGGTGCATGACTTTATCTCGAGGAAGTGTCTCAATCGTTCTCAAAGGGCGATTCCTCCAACGTCTATGAAGGCAGTATACACGCTCGAAAATGGTATCAATTTTATGGCGTGAATGAAAGGTTTGGAACTGTTAATATTGAAAAATGACGAAAAAATTCATCAATGTGAGAAGCAACGGTTCTCCTTGTATTGGTTCGGAAGAGGACGAGCTACCCCGCGTTGGCTGAGATGGCGAAGTTAGCGACAAAGCAAATGAGATAGCGGTGCTAGTACTACACTCGTACAGCTTTTACTAGACAGATTGCGTCGTTGGAGGCGTCAATTCCGAGCCGAAGTGACATATACGAGTATTAATTTTGAGGGTGCTTGTACTGTGTGGTGGAGCTCGTATTGGAAGTGGGCCAAGAACGGATGACTTGGTGGCTCAATATGGCTCAAGTACGGTCATTTTCATTCATTTTTGGCGCTTGCGACTGCGTGAGCGTACTATTAGCAGTTCAGAAGTTCCATTCAAATAAGAACAGGCCTGTACGGCAGGGAAGAAATAGATCTCAGAGCATACCGTAATCCACTAGGTTTATGCATAATCAATTGCAGGTTTTCGAAAAAAAATTGCTCGTCCTTCTGAGTTATTTTGTCAACGGGTGATATAGCATCCTCCCGGTGGCCTCTACACCGTTGTCTTCTCGGCGACCTCTACACCGCCGTCTTAGCGGTGGTTGCTACACCATGTTCCCGGCGGCCTCTAGACTGTCGTCTGCCCGGCGACCTCTACACCGTCGTCTTCCCGGCGACTTCTACACAATCGTCTCAGCTGTAGTTGCTACACCATGTTCCCGGCGGCCTCTAGACTGTCGTCTGCCCGGCGACCTCTACACCGTCGTCTTAGCGGTAGTTGCCTTACCGTCTTCCCGGCGGCCTCTCACTGTTGTCTTCCCGGCGACTTCTACACAATCGTCTCAGCTGCAGTTGCTACACCATGTTCCCGGCGGCCTCTAGACTGTCGTCTGCCCGGCGACCTCTACACCGTCGTCTTACCGGCAGTTGCTACATCATCTTTCCGGCGGCCTCTACACCGTTGTCTTCTCGGCGACCTCTAAACCGTCGTCTTAGCGGTGGTTGCTACACCGTCTTCCCGGCGGCCTCTAGACTGTCGTCTGCCCGGCGACCTCTACACCGTCGTCTTAGCGGTGGTTGCTACGCTCGTCTTCAGCGGCCTCTTCACAATCGTCTCGGCTGCAGAAGTTTGCTACACCATGTTCCCCGGCGGCCTCTACACCGACGTCTGCCCGGCGACCTCTACACCGTCGTCTTACAAGCAGTTGCTACATCATCTTTCCGACGGCCTCTACACCGTTGTCTTCTCGGCGACCACTAAACCGTCGTCTTAGCGGTGGTTGCTACATCGTCTTCCCGGCGAACTCTACACCGTCTTCTAAGCGGTGGTCGCTACACCGTCTACCCGGCGGCCGCTACACCGTCGTCTCCCCGGCGATTTCTACGCCATCGCCTCAGCTGTAGTTGCTACACCATGTTCCCGGCGGCCTCTAGACTGTCCGTCGCAACGCAGCGACCTCGCAATCGTCTTGCACGGCAGTTGCTACATCATAGCTTCCCCGGTCTGCCTCTACACCGTCTTCTTCCCGGCGACTTCTACACAATCGTCTCAGCTGCAGTTGAAACACCATGTTCCCGGCGGCCTCTACACCGTTGTCTTTTCGGCGACCAATAAACCATCGTCTTAGCGGTGGTTGCTACACCGTCTTCCCGGCGGCCTCTAGACTGTCGTCTGCCCGGCGACCTCTACACCGTCGTCTTACAAGCAGTTGCTACATCATCTTCCCGGCTGCCTCGAACCGTTATCTTCCCGGCGAGCTCTACACCGTCTTCTGAGCGGTGGTCGCTACACCGTCTTCCCGGCGGCCTCTACACCGTCGTCTCCCCGGCGAATCCTACGCCATCGTCTCAGCTCTAGTTGCTACGCCACGTTCCCGGCGGCCTCTAGACTGTCGTATGCTCGGCGACCTCTACACCGTTGTCTTCTCGGCGACCTCTAAACCGTCGTCTTAGCGGTGGTTGCTACATCGTCTTCCCGGCGGCCTCTAAACCGTCGTCTTCCCGGCGACTTCTACACAATCGTCTCAGCTGCAGTTGCAACACCATGTTCCCGGCGGCTGTGGCGAATCGGTGGTTTTCTCCCCCGGGTCCGACACCAGACGTCAGTCCCGGGAGATCCAACCCACAGACTCCCTACCGATAACATAACAGACTATACTAATTAACCCCGGCAAGCTGTATACTGCAATGAAGGTAATGACCACGACAACACCACATAGTGCACATTTGACACCTGGTGCCACACACTTGAACTTCCCTGGACTAATTGACACAGATCCCGACTGTAGTATATATTATACAGAATATATGTCCCTCTTGCATACACAACAGAACACAACAAACTACTGATGGTATGACCTGAAATACAATGACCAACGAAGGGCCGTGATAGTGGTGCGACTAAAAGAGAAAGGAGAAACTGCGATATATACGAAAAACGATATATTTACGAAAGAGAGGCCGAAAATAATAGAAGGATAGGGAGAACAGTGGTAGAAGAGAGAGATAGAGAGAGATACATGTTTACGCAAGAGGGAAATTAAGTAGTGATAGAGAATTTTTGGTATAGTAGGGATATGAATTAACGTGTCCAGAGAAGTCCTTCCAACCGTCACCTGGTGTAGTATTTATGTGTAGACGTGTACTACGGTATATTGTTGCAATAAAACCTGCTTTAAAACCCAGAACTGCAATATTACATAAAATATAAATGGGACAGCAGAGAGCAGCAAGATCCGAGCCATGGTGTCGAGTAAGCCGAAAACCAGAAACCAAGTACCAAACCCCAAACACCATTAACCAACGACCAACGACCAAAAACCAAAAACCAATGACCAACGACCAGAAGCCGGAAACCAAAATAGCCAAATATACCCAACAATATATGACAGTATATACCAAATAATGAAATAACCACCAAATTAACTACCAAACCCATATAACCAACCCAACGATCAAATAGCCTCTTCTTCTCCGGCTGAACTCTGCTGGAACCCCCGGGAACCGTCTGATCCGCTCTTTGAGCAAGGAAACATTCTAGCTGCAACGCTAGCCACACTGTCACAGCTGTCCTGAGTACCTCCACAGACGAATCTGGTCCTCGAGATATAAATTATGCGCTAAAGCGAACTGTATTACAAACAAGTTGTGCGCCCAAGCTTGTCGTGGATCAAACCCCAGATGGAATGAGTCCGATTAAAAGTGGGGGAGGAATGGGGTAAGCCACATTTTTGGTCCCACCACAAGGGGCTAAGGGTTACCCAAGCGCAAAATTAGCAGGATATTTTAGCCGTATAAAACCATGTGGAGAATTGTTGGTGGTTTTCTCCCCTGGGTCCGACACCAGACGTCAATCCCGGGAGATCCAACCCACAGACTCCCTACCACATAGCGATAACAGACTATACCAATTTAACCCCGGCAAGCTGTATACCGTAAATGAAGGGTAATGACTACGACAACACCATGAGAGGGCACATTTGACACCCGGTGCCACACTTTGAACTTCCCTGGACTAATTGACATTGATCCTGACTGTAGCATATGATAGAGAGAAAATATATGTCCCTCTTGCATACACAACAGAACACAAGCTAATTTAGATCAGTTTGTACTACAAGGTAATGTGGAGAGATCTTAGAGGAGGAGATAGATAGAAATAAAGAACAATATTACAAGAGACGAAACGCAGCACTGAAGTATTGCATCACGATCGATAATATGGGCCACGGCCGTAGACCTGTTCATCGAATGTGCTCTTCGTGAGCCAGCCGTATAGCAGGTGGAATAGTAGTGTTCTAAAGGCCAGAGGCCCCGAGATCATGCACAGCACAGGCGAGGAATAACAAAGAGCAGCTCAGAGCTGCAAAGTAGGTGGACCACGCTTGGTCGCGGCAGGGGCGAAGACTGGATGACTTCAGACCGGCGCCGCCCGAGCTAGTCCGGAGACGGCGTCTTCTACCGTGCGTCGGCATTCGTCGCGGACCGACTATGCCCAGTGCCTTCCTTTGAGGAGCGACAGCATCGCGCTTTCGCGACACTCCCGCCCCGGAAAAAGAATGCATTTCATGGAGTCCCATATGGGCATAGGCTAGCGGCGGGGAGAAGTTTGCCTCAGCTGTGCGGTCGGTGCTGTCTCAACCTATAAATGGGTCGAGTTCCCTAGATACGGCTGGAATGACGAGCGCGGTGGCAATGAACAGCTCCCAGCCGTAAAATTGAATTGAAATAGCTTATATAAAAAAGGGGGTAGATTTTTTAGAAAGTGGCGCTTTCCTTCTCTGCACAATATATGTTCCCAAAGTAAACAGGTAGATCCTCCAAGATCCCTTTAGTATAAGGTCATTACCGCAAAACACAAGAGAGTAAATACCGAGATAATTGAGAGCAACTACCGGAGTATATGCGAGTATCATATGGCGAGTAAGTGAGTAATATACAAGTAAAAAATGAGCATGTTGAAAGAAACGAACACAACACAAATAAAAGTCTCACATACAGATATGTACAATATGGTGATCACTGCATTATCAAGCAACCATCAACCATCAATCACCAGGACGACCATTCACTACGCCAGCAACACGCACACTCCACACACCACTGCTGGCACAACCAGGTCTGCAACATAATGGCGCTCCTTCTGCACCAGACAGGCTCACGGAAACGGCGGAGCGCTCCGGCACAGTTCATGGGTTACCTTAAATCTACCTGACCGATCGCTCGCTGACCTCAACCCGCCGTAGCCGGACTGACCTTTACCTCGATTCTGTAGCGAGTCTAGAGTATGTATTAGGGCACAAGAAGTGACGCCCGATTGGACACCCAGTGAACGACTTCGAGCCTCGCAAGGAGTGTGCGTGGGATCAAAACTTCTACTCTGGAGCATCGGCTCCGACGCTGGTCGATGCTGACTGGCGATGGACCGGAGCAGGACAATCGCTGATGGTGCCGGTAGTCGCTGCATGGGCCCATCTCGCTTAACTGGTTAGCGCCAAAGACAGAACCCAACAAACAACTAACCTGCGATTGTTTTGACAGTGATCTGTATTAGTGTCATGCGCCGATAGCTGCCAAGCGCATCGCTGCGATGTAAAAGCGGCGCAGAAAAAGTAAACTAGTATGGGCCTAGTATAAAAGAAAGAATTTTTGACGCGTGCGGAGTAAGAAAAGGAGTGGTCTGATTTAAAATAAAACAAACGTTTTAAGAGAAAACTGGATGCGATCGTATTATCGTCTTCGTACTTACTTTGATGCGAGTGGACTGGTCCACAGTCTCCTCGGAGTCTGTGGTTTGTCCACCGTGTTGATTGGTGTGGACGATGTCCAGCCGTCCTGGGATACGGCAAAAATGCGGGCAGGAACTTGGAGAGGAAGCCGAAGCCGTAGTCCTGAAGCAGTGCACAGATGGTGTCACGGCTATTGTGGGCTGCTGGACTACAGTAGTTGTCAGGCCGACCCAGGACCCCTCCGTAGGACGGGGGGGATCTTAGCGCACGGCACGCAGACACTCATCTGCAGCCGGCACAAACATAGCGTTGGAGTAGCTGTCGCGCCACCAACGCAACGCCTCCATGTATGTAGGGCGATCTCCTGCAACTCGGGAGGTTACGCAGGCGCTGAGCGCATCCTGTAAAAGCCCATCCTCGTGACGTGCGCGGTAGAAATGCAAAGCAGAACAGCTACTTGCGCCCAACTGATGAGTCCCCAGGACGCGCCTCACACGCGTTGCGTGCGTCACGACCGCAGAAGAAAACGAATAAAATCGTCTGAAATATAAAAACCGCAAAAATGCAGGCTCTGGCGAAAGGTCAGCAGCATGTTGGCGATAGCGCACGCCTCGACGCTGCCCGGCTCTCCGCCAACGGCTGACCGCGACGGTCGATCGCGCCCGGAGGTCACCGTCAAACGACGGCGACCTGGATAGGGAGCGACGGGCCGGCACCGCCCTCCGGACGGTGTCCAGCGAAAGTTCGAACCGATAGCTTCAAAGTCTGTCGCGCCAATTCAGGGGCGAGGGTTCTGCGGCATCCATCGCTTCATCCCGCTGGGGAACCGTAGCAGGTGCCAACGAGGCTTCGGGGGCATAACAAGCCGGCCCTGCCGTGGACTGCCAGCCCCGCGCGGTCTGGATTAAGCGCCGAAAGAGCGCGGAGAACACTCGCTGCAATAGTTGGAGCAGAGATGGTAGGTAATGGCTGGACGTCGCGGGTGCGGGCGCGATCATGATGATCGCGCTCGGGCCGCGATTGCCCAACCTGATGCTCCTGTGGCTGAACAGCATTATGGCTGTTGTCATGAACTGAATTAGGCGGGGTAAGGCGCAACGAATCAAATGAAGGAGAAAGTGAAGTAATTAGTTCCATCGGGGCTGACCAAGTGCGTGGCATACCTCTCCCCTCCCTCGAGAGGGTCCTTCCCTCGATATTAGAGTATGTCAACGAATATTCCGGAAACGAATGTTCGGCCGAATAATGAATAATCGAATATCTGGAATAATTCGGATTATTCGAAAGTCAATTTCTCGAATAAGTCGTTTATTCGAATATTCGCATGAGTCAATTTTTCGAATAATTAGTTTTATCGAATATTCGGAGAAGTCAATTTTTCGAATAATTCCGTTTATCTGGAATATTCGGAAAAGCCAATTTTTTCAAATAATTCGTTTATTCGAATATTCAGATTTGCCCAATATTCGGAATATTCGGCCGAATAAACGAATAATTCCAGGCAGATAGGAAGCCAAGTCTCCGGCACATAGTCCGCTTTTGCGGTTCATAGGTGAAATGTCTCCAACCAAACCAGGTACCATCTTAGTAGTGGGAAACCGCTTATAAGCTAGATGCACTTGGCCCCGCCCATTTTACCGTGCCACCCAAAACAGCATCACCCGGGGCTTCCTCGCCTCGCCAAAAATCAGGATTGCAGCACGGAAAAATGGGCGTGTCCAGGTGCGATACAACGCCAGTGCTCCCCTCCTCGCTTAGATAGCACCCCAATCTGATGAGAAATTCCGGATACGTTGGTAGATATTACTTAAGAAAATCAAGAGACTTTAATCATATCGTTTAACAACTACTCATAAGACAGTGATAAATGTTGGCTTGGAATACTCTTATGATTAGGCTTGAGCAGGCCGTTGTGTGGGCTATTTTTGTAACGACTACGACCCCCCTATTTTCCTCTTTTTCAAAAAATTCCAGAATTTCAATGACCCTGGGACCAAAAATTCTTATAAGCTTTATTTAGTGTCTAATTGTCAATTTTGTCAAAAAAGTGTCAATTTTCTAAACAGCTTCTCTGTAACAATCTGCTTTTGTATTGTTAAAAATGCATACACCTCGCACGCGACTGACTATTCCTACCTCATTTAACCTTACCATATAGTTTGAAAAAAATACTATTTTTTTTCAAAAATTTTACGACCCCTCCCCAAATTTTCATTTTTTTTCCCCAGGCCTCTTAACGACCTCCCTGTTGTGACTAGTCACAACGTTGCTCAACCCTCCTTATGAAATAATGTGATATGTCTTTTCGTG